>ML807564.1:116263-129339 GCA_009831015.1 Picea engelmannii
GAGCCTCATGACCACACCTCTGGGTTTCTTGTAGACTTTTTCAAAGCGTCTTCTCGTGAGGGCCATGCTTAAAGCTACGCCATAAGGGGACCACTTTGGAGACTTCTCCAAATACACCCATCACATCTATTGACATCGATGACAATCTCTTCTGTTGACATTGTTAAAATTCTTCTTAAGCAGTTAAGTGTGTATAGTATTCTTTAACATTGGTCTATTAAAACAATAATTGCATGCATAAGGATCACTGAAAGAAAGACATCCACAGTATACACAAGATTTACCCTCGAAAACCCTTGTGGGGGAGAAAACCCAACAAAGCTTCTTCAATATAGATTCTTCAACAAGTACAATGTCTCTCTCAAGAGAGATCTCACCAAAACAGAAGATCTACCAGAAAACCCTAACCAGAACATAGTAGCGCATCACTAGATCAAGATAGTCCTTCACCAAATAACCAAAACCCTTCACTGGAACACCTTTCCTTTGTAGCTGCGTCACTCCTCCTTTGTAGTTGCGTCACTCTCCAAGACTGCGCACTATGGGTGAGAGCTTGTTGTGTGTACTCCAAATGAGGCGCTAGGCCTCTTATAAATACAAGTTGGACCACCCAGAATTAGGTTAGGGTCGACCTGTCCACTTTACTCTTCTAATTTACATTTGACTTGTCAAGGCACAATAGGGCCGACTTTTACAAAGGCACAATAGGGCCAACTTAACAAATATAATATAACATTATCTTTTAGGGTTTTGTCTTAGTCAAATACAATATGAATATAATAATAATATCTTCCGAAGCTACTCAAACTTCAACACTCCCTCTTAGCAAGGAAGGTATTCTTTTGGCACGATCGTCACGACTGCTTCTGCTCTTCTGTACACTTGATCGTTGACTTGTTGAATTTCCACGAATCTATATTGAAGAAGTTTTGTAATCATATCAACATCCATGGTCTCATCATCCATTCGGGCTTTATGTCATCACAGGGCTTTCACTCGCCAACTCACACATAATCTGGCATCTAGTTCCACAATGAACTAGTAACCTTTGGTTAGCACACCAGGCAACTGGTCCATAATGACCAGGCATCTAATCACGAGGATTAGGCAATGTAGTGCGTACACACTACCCATCTAGCCCAAGGCTAGGAAACACCTCCAACCACACAGGTTGGCCCACTAGCTGAAAAGCCGGGTAACTAACCAGCCCTGAAGGCATGGCATCCATTGACCTCGTGTGAGGTTGTGTTGACTGTTGCCAGAGTGATTAACTTTGCGTACTAGACTTTTTCACTGGAGTAGCAATCTGCGTACCGGGCTTTATCACTAGGGTAGCAGTAACTCGACATACCGGGCTTTATCACTGGAGTAGCCATCTGCGTACCAGGCTTTATCACTGGGGTAGTAGTAACTTGGCGTACCAGGCTTTATCATTGGAGTAGCCATCTGTGTACCAGGATTTATCACCAGTCGCGGTAACTCGACGTACCAGGCTTTATCACTAGAGTAACCATTTGCGTACCGGGCTTTATCACCGGAGTAGTAGTAACTTGACGTACCAGACTTTTTCACTGGAGTAGCCGTAACATGCCCATGAATGACCACCCGTTGCTTCTGCCACATGCTGAGCTGCTGCCCTAGATCACAACTGTAGCTCATCACTCCCTCTTACTAGGGACGTCCTTCTGGACCACACCAAGCTTGTCTATGAAGTACCCAAACTTCACTTTCGACAGAGGCTTGGTCAAAACGTCAGCTATTTTCTCATCTGTAGCGACATACTGGAGCTTCACTGCTCCCCTTTGTACCACTATGATATAATGGTACATGATCTCGATGTGCTTGGACTTGTCATGGAACACTGGGTTCTCTGTCAACTTCACACAACTTTGGTTGTCACACCAGATACAAGTCGCCTCTAACTCAAGATCAAACAATCTTGCAAGCAGATTCCGAAGCCACACTGCTTTGCTGCTAGCTGAACAAGCTGCTATTTACTCTGCTTCAGCTGTAATGAGCACCACACTAGTCTGCTTCCTACTGAACCATGAGATCATAGCTGATCCCATATCGAAGCAACATCCAGATGTACACTTCCGGTCTGCAACACTACCAGCCCAATCTGAATCAATAAAGCCTTGCAGGTTTATCTCACGATCTGAAACATATTCGAGTCCATAATCAATTGTACCCTTCAGGGACCTCATCACATGTTTTGCAGCAACTAAGTGAACACTTCTCGGCTCAACCATAAACTGACTCAATGTGTTCACTGCAAAACATATATCCGGCCTCGTGTTCGTTAAGTACATCAATGAACCAATCATCTTTCTATACATGGTGGCATCCACTGTCTCTGAGGATGTATCGCTCAACAACTTCAAATTTGTCACCATCGGTGTGAGCATGGCCTTGCAATCCATCATTCTAAATCTCTTCAGAATCTCAACAACATATTTTCTTTCATTAAGGAAAATCTCACTCGGTCTCTGCCATACCTCTAGACCTAAGAAGTAATGCATCATGCCTAGGTCTTTCATCTCAAACTTTGCAACAAGCTTCCTCTTACTATCGGTGATAAGCTTCTCTTCTCTTGTTAGAAACAGGTCATCCACATACAACAGTAATATCACTGGTCCACCATCCACAACCTTGAAGTATAGGTCGGAATCTGCGTTACTCTTGGTAAAGCCCAAGCTCATCAGGAAGCTGTCAATTCTACCATACCATGCTCTGGGTGCTTGCTTTAACCCATACAAGGCTTTCTTGTCACGTGTCTCGAAACCTTGTTGCTGCTCCACATACACTTTCTCTTCTATTACACCATTTAGAAAAGCTGTCTTCACGTCCATCTGGTGTACCTTCCATTTCTTTACTGCAGCTAATGCAAGTATAGCTCTAATCGAAGTGTATCTTGCCACAGGAGCAAATGTCTTCTCATAATCTATTCCTTCTTTCTGGGAGAAACCATGTGCTACGAACCTTGCCTTGCACTTCTCGATACTTCCATCTGCTGAATGTTTTGTTTTGTAAATCCACTTGGAACTTACAATTGTCTTCTCTTTCGGTCTCAGAACCACATCCCAAACATCATTCTTTACAATGGACTGGTACTCTTCAACCATGGCATCCTTCCATTCTTTCTTCTTTGCAGCCTCTTCATAACGGATAGGCTCAACATCAATGATGTCACTTAGCAATGCCACATAGCTAGAGTAAGGTCGTGGTCTCTTTCTTTCTTTGAAGGATTCATCTAGAGCACCATACTTCTCTGCATCCTGAATAATTTCTCAAGCCCAAGCTTGTCTTCTCTTCTTGGTATTCATCTCTCGGGATGAGTCTGTAGGTATCTGTGGTTCTTCCATACCATGATCTTCTAGTACAACATCATCACCTGTATCTGTTTCTGTAACTCTGGGAGCTTCGGGCTCCTCATCATGAACCTCCTCTGAATGATGTTGTCACGATCTACTGAAAGTTGTATCGTCATTGAAGGTGACATCTCTGCTAGTCTCAATTGACGGTGACCAGGGATGTAAACTCTGTATGCCTTCGATGTCTCACTGTATCCAACAATTATACCCTTCTTGCCTGAAGGGTCCAACTTTGATCTCTTGTCCTTGGAGACATGCACATATACTAGACAGCCAAATATCCTCAGGTGGCTGACCTCTGGCTTTTCACCTGTAAACATCTCTTCTGGTGTCTTGTTCCCAAGGACTCTGTGGGGACTTCTGTTCTGCACATATACAACGGTCTTTGCTGCCTCTGCCCACAGATGCATCGGTAAATCTTGATCATGAACCATGGCCTTCACTGCTTTCATGAATCTTGATCTTTCTTTCTGCCACACCATTCTATTGAGGATTGTAGGGAGTAGAGAGCTCCCTCTTAATCCCAACTTCGTTACATAATGCCTTGAATTCATCTGAAGTGAATTCTCCTCCATTATCTAATCTCAAAATCTTTATTTTCTTTTCAGACAAGTTTTCAACAAGTGCCTTGAACTCCTTGAACTTGTTGAACACTTCATTTTTAGCCTTCAAACAGTAAATCCAAGTTTTATGTGAGAAATCATCAATAAATGAAACATAGTATACATACCTACTAAGTGAAGTGGCTGACATTGGTCCACACACGTCTGAATGTATAATGTCCAAGATTCCCTTAGCTTTGCTATCACTGCTTGGAAATGGTTTCTTCACGTTCTTTTCTTGTGCACATCCCTTGCATATTCCTTCATGGTCTACTTGGATTTCTGGCAAAACTGTTACCATGTTGCTCACAATCGATAGGGCTTTGTAATGTATATGAGCAAACCTCCCATGCCATAGTTCACTTGGAGTAACTGTATTGTGTACTAACACTGAAATATAATGTCCTTTTAACTTGTATAAGCCTTCTTCTTGGACCCCAATCACTACGACATCATCAATGGATTTTCCTTTAGGCCACATGAGGACTTTGCCATCAATGAAAGCAACTATGAATCCTTTCTCATCTAAAGCTGAGATAGAAAGGAGATTCTTCTTTGAACCAGGTACATATAACACATCCTTCATCTTCATAGGTTTTCCGGAGTCTAACTTGTAGGATGCTTCTCCTACTCCTTTAATGGGATATTGATAGTCATCACCTAGCTTCACCTTGTGAGGTGAATCTTTCTGAACTAGATTTGAGAGAGATCCCTTATAACTAGTCATGTGCTTAGAAGCACCACTATGAATATGCCATGTGTCACTTCCATGAGTGACTGTATCTGTAAGAGTTGAGATCCATACATATTCTTCACTTGAGTCTTCTTCTTTGGTTTTCTCATGATCATGTTCATCATCTTCTGCGGCATGAGCATGATGTCTTTTATACTTTCCTTTTTTGACATGACCTTTGGAGTTGGGACAGTTTATGACAATGTGTCCCATCTTCTGACAAATGAAGCATCTATAACTTGAGAAATCCTTCTTGAACTTGTGAGTCTTTTGTAATCCATGAGGTTTCTTATGTGAGTGAATTTCCTTCTTGCTCTTTCCTTTTTTGGTATGTGCTGCTAGGGCTTGATTTTCTTCATCGCCTAGTTTCTCTTCTCTTGCTGCTGATCTGGCTTCTTCCTGAGTACAATCCTCCCGTATTCTGCTAAACCTTGTTAGCCTTCTTCTTGAACATATACCCTGAATGAATGATTCCCAAGATCTGGGGAGACCATTCAATGTAGTCATCACCAACTCGGCTTCTTCGATTGTGTCTCCAATGGCTTCTAGCTGTTCTCTGATCTGAGACACTCTTGTGAAGTATGATTGGATAGTTTATGAACTTTGCATCTTCACATTCTTGAGTTGTGTTCTCAAGGTCATCTTCCGGTTGATATTCTTGCCTTCATACAATCAGGATAAGGCATCAAACATTTGCTTGAGAGTTGTTAATGATGAGACATGGGGGATCAAATGATCCTTGATAGAATCAACAATGATTCTCTTTGCCTTCACTAGGTTCTTTTTGCACTTTGCTTTGGCCTCATCTTCATTAGGTTCTGGAACTTCTTCTTTTACAAAATCTTCTAGATCATTCTCTTCTAGAATGAGCATCACTCTATACTTCCATGTTCAGAAGTTATCAACACCTTCAAGCTTCTCATCAAGCTTGGTATTGGGTGCCATTCTGTGCTTGAACAATACAATAAAAAGATAAAAATTTTCAAAGAAATGTTTTGTACTTACCAGTGAGTGCTATGCCAAGGTGACCAGTTCCAACTTCAATTTTGTAGCTGCCAAGAACTAGGGTTTATGAGGAAACCCTAATTCTTCAAAATATGAATTTTGGAATTGCGCCCTCCTAAGGCGAGTTCCTTGGTGGTCTTACTTTGACCAACGCCCTTCAAACATAGTTTTAAAAATTGGAACCAGCACTGGAACCGATCGAGGGTCCAACCTGAACAAGAACCAAAACCGGTAATGAACTGGTAGAACCGATTTTTTAAAAAATATAAAAAAAATTTAAGTTTTAACGAAAAAATATATTTTTAAAATTTTAAATCATGTTTCCAAAGCATTAGAGACAATTAGAGACAACATATCCAAAGTATGCTCATGAATATATCAAAATGGCACCAAGTGCAATACATATCTAGAGATCGGAACATAAATATATAATCAAGGAGGCTCTAAATGGCCTCGGTCTTCTATAGACCACAACAACTAAAAACATACTAACAAGAGTCAAGACTACAAGTCACTATCTCATTGATCAACATGATCAATCATCACTACTGCTAGAAGTAGAAATGGCATGGGCATCCTCGCCCTCGACATTATCATTTGTCTCTGACTCGGACTCGAACTTGACCTCAGACTCATCACCATCAGGGACATCTGTGACTATAGGCTCTGAAGTTGCACTAGCTGTAGTAGTATGAGTACAACTGGGACAAGGCACACGAGGTATACGGCTATGCCTACCTGCAGTTCCACTAGGGCCTGCCATGTCTAACTCTGGAATCGGACCGCGGTGCCCTAATAGTGGATCTGCATCCATCTGAACCTGCCCTGCCCCATCCACCTCCAAATCATAGTCAACATCAAACTCTGGTGGGTGAGTCTCCACTACCCAATCTGAAGTTGGATCAACATCATCCAACACAATAGGATCTGAATTGGGTCTTTTGTTCAACAATTGGTTGCGCCTTAGCCGGAGGTTGTACTGCACGAAGACTAGATCATTTAACCGTTTCCTTTCTAAACGGTTTCTCTTCTTCGTGTGAATCCTCTCAAAGACAGACCAATTGCGCTCACACCTGAAAGCACTGCAAGTTTGACTCAACACTCTAATTGCAAACTTTTGCAATTGAGGACATTGGCTGGCAAATGGCTCCCACCAATTTGCTGCATAAAACATACTTAGTCGAGTTAGTTCTTTGAAGTAATAAATTATAAAGTATATAAAATTTAAACACTTGAACTTTAAACTTTGGAATTGTTACCTGGCTCATCCACATCCTTTGCAATCTTTGCTAGGTTCTTGCCGAAGGTACTTGTGGCTCTAGTTAAAGAAGTGATCTGTCGGTGTATCTCCAACTGCTCACTCCCAGAAGGGACCATGCGCTCAAGGCAATCATACAAGCCATCTCTAACTTCCCTAGTCATATCTTCTCCAAGCTGCGCTTTGTAATGATACCTTGGGTTTAGGAAATACCCAGCTGCATGTATAGGGCGATGGAGTTGATTGTTCCATCTATGATCAATGATGTCCCAAATAGGCCCATACTTGGTCACTCTGTCCTTGTATGCTGCCCTTATTTACTCCTTTGCCTGATCCATAGCCTTAGAAATGTAACCCATGGCCAATTTTTCCCCATCCACTAACTGCAACACCTTAACAAGTGGCTCAACAATTTTCACAATTTCTGTTTCTTTTTTCCAAAATGTGGGATCATTAACTTTCTTTTTGGTGTCTTTGCCATTTTGTCTGGGGGCCCGCTGAGATGCATTCCATTCATCAGGTGCAAACGTCTTTTGCAAGTTATTTGATTGGGAAGCCATAGATTCCAATGTCAAGAAGTGAGTTGCAAATCTAGTGATGGCAGGCCTAAGAAGTTCTCTGTTCTCTGTGTTTTTCCTCATCAGGCTCAAAACCCATGAGTGGTTGTAGATGTACTTTGTGATGCTTTTGGCATGCTCTATAGTGTTTTTGATCCATTCTTGTTTGCCAATGTCCTCAAGCATGAGGTCTATGCAATGTGCAACACATGGGGTCCAAAATATGGTTTTGTGTTTCTCCTCGAACATCTTCCCAACAAGAACATAGTTAGAGGCATTATCTGTGATGACCTGAACAAGATTGGCCACCCCCACCTCCATAACAACCTCATCTAATAGCTCAAACAACAAGTTTGCATCTTTGACCCTATCAGATGCATCAACTGATCTCAAAAACATGGTTCCTTGTGGGCAAGAGACAAGGAAATTTATGATAGTAAGGTTCCTTCCATCACTCCATCCATTTGACATGATGGTACATCCTGTTTTGGCCCATGATACTTTGAAATCTGTCAAGTATTCTTCAATGGATGCAACCTCTCTGTGCAAAAGAGATACCCTCAAATCATGCATACTAGGGCCTTTGAAGCCCCTACCACAAGCAATAATGGCATCCCACATAGGTTGGTAATATGTTGAGCGGGCAACATTGAAGGGGATATCAGCATGATACCACCATCTAGCTATGTACTCCTAAGCAATCTCTCTATATTGTTTCTTCCAATGGTCATCTAAGGTGGGCTGAAATTGAGTGGGTTGAACTTGAGAAACATTGGCATTGTYAGAGCCAAAAGTGGGGGGAGGTGTGAAATACCTTTGGATGGTATTYCTCTTTTTACTTTTAGGCGGATGCATGGTATTTTCACTTTCAAGGGGAGGAGGAACATAATGAATGGGGTCTCTATTTCTAACACCGGTAGAATGAATAGATGGAGAGTCCTCATAATCAAAAGTGGGGTTGGCTGCCCTCATTTGTGCTACTACCCTCTTCCTCCCTATTTCAGCCTGTATAGCTTTGTCCCTAGCCTTTTCTTCTTGGTAGTCATTAAGTACTTTTTTTTATCTCTTCTCTAATAGGCCCAATAACATCCAATGGTGCCTCACATGATTTAACTTGGCCTCTAACACTAACCAAGTGTTCTTTCAGCCCATGAATGCTAACCCCCCCCCCTTGATGCATTTTTGACAATACTTGCAATACATTAGACCTTCAATCACCTCAGCATGAACCCATGCGACATCTTTAGTTTTTGGGGCCATTGTAAATTTGTAAATGCAAACTTAAAGGCTAAAGCAAAGGTGCAATTTGCACAATGCAAACAATCTGAAAATGCAAAGAAGGAACCTTGTCTTAGACTCTTACTAAGTTTCAAACTTTCAAACATTCAACAATCAAGATTCTAAGATGGAAAAAAAAAGAGTGGAAAATTTTCAACATACCTCTAGAGTCTAATCCAACTCCTCCAAACTTGAAGATGAACTATAGCCTCCTAGTGGAGATGCCAAATCCACCACAAATTGCCCAAAACACTTGCCCAGTAAGCTCCTCAATGCTGCTCTTCAAGAATCAATGCTGCTCCAAAACCCAAATGCTCCCAAATGATGAATGAGAGAGGTGTGAGGCACTTAGAGGGGAGTGATAGAGATATATAGTCTAGAGTTAGGGTTTAGAGGATGTTAGGGTATTAGTTTAGTAAAAACATAGAAGGTTTTCAAGTTCGCGGGCCTGCTAAAGGAAGTACGGACGGAACCAGCTGGTTTGGTACCGAACCGACCGGTTCGGTACCAAACCAGTAGGTCATAAACCGGTCGTGGGTTCGGTTTTTTCACCGGTTCGAACCAGTCGGGCATCTAACCGGAAAAACTGGCTAGTTCCGGTTTCGATTAGGTGGTTTTTAAAACACTGCCTTCAAAAAGTAGGTGAAAGCACCTTTTGTTGATATTATGGTAGCTGCAGGAGGTATTAACCTCCACGTGTAACCTTTGACAATACTAGAATATATCGGGAAGCAAAAGAAACCCTAAAATGTTGGATAATAACCCTAGAAGACAAGTCAACTCAAGAGAATATTTAATATTGAATTATTAGCCTCCAGAAAGAGAAGTCGGCCCAGTCAAGTGAGATAGAGCAGTATAAATAGAGGGCGCTAGAGCTCATTTGTCACTCTCACTCTCACAACTGCATAAGGACTAGTGGTGCGCAAGTTTGGAAAGGGAGTGCAAGCTGCAATTGCTGCAACTGGGATTTTGGCTTTTGGTTGGACTTTCTCTTGGTTAGGGTTTGGACTTTCTGCTTTGTTTCTGGTTATTCTTGCTTGGTGCGCTACCCTTGGAGAAAGGTGCACCAACCTTGGTTGGCTATTGGTCTGCTATCAGAATTATTCTGTCTGTCAAAGTTAAGGTGCTTGGGGGTGGCCTTTCTTCCTATGGTTGGGTGACAATATTGCTATATTGTCTATGGAAAAACGAGCACATCCCTTTATTTCTAATAGGTTATGGGCCCACACTATCTTCAGACAGTCTAACCATTGGAAGATAGATTGGGAAGTAATTTGTTAAGCTCGTTATGGAACCAGTTACAGCTGCAGCTAGGTTTTCTGATTATGCAGCTGCAACAAACCCTAACCCTTGTGTTCATGCACTTATGATGAAGCATTTGACCTAATTCCTTGAGATCCTAGTGCGCCCTAGCCGAGCGCACCTCTTGGTACTCTCAGCCAGCAAAAACATGGTATCTAGTTTTCAGATTGGAAGACAAGCTGGATGATGCTACAAAGTTTTCAAAGGTATGCACTTGTATATGCTATCTAAGTTATATCATCTAGCAAAACATGAGTGTGTTTGCATGGAAAGTACTAGAGATCTTGTCCAAGCTGTAATCTTGGATTCAATGTATTCAAAAGAACAAGTGCACCCTCCATAGCAGTTAAGGCTTCAGGTTCCAGGTACCCTTGTGAAATATGTTTGATGAACAATCCTTGCGGAAGCTGTTATAGAAGAAGTTTATAAGGATGACACAACTACCAGTTGGGCAGCAAACAGAACAGATAGAAACAAACTTAAAGAGACTCATAGGAGTCAGAATCGAAGGAAGTCAGGAATCAAAAGGAAACCAAAACATGCTTGTGACACTTTGCAGAAAGCAAAGAGAGATGCAGCAGACAAAAGCATGGACTCTCTCAGATGGAGGGAGCTGATCACAAAATTCCAAAAGAAGAGCATGCATATTGCTCATTCAGGCATGAAGCTAGGATTAGGAGGGAGCTAATCCCCAATGATATGATCCATTGAAGAATAATCCGTAAAGATTATGAATTATCTATTCATGTTCTTCATTGGAAATAACAACCATGATAAACAACACATGTTCAGTTTGACTCTAGAGGAAGTCTTCTTTGGAAAGAAGCCTTGAATATCCTTGGTTATCCATCTACATTTATGTTCCTATGGCGGAAGCTTGGAGCCTTCAGGAAAGAAGGGCATGCAATCTATAGAAGATTCCATGGACTCCAACATTGAAGATAAACATGAGGAAGAACATGAAGATTCCAAGAAAGAAAGAAAAGTCAGAACAACCAATTGAACCAGTTTGAAAACACTAGAAGCAATCAAGCAGAAGGAATGGAAGGAAGCTGTGATGAAGAACAATGTATGTGAGAAATTGTGAAAAAGACTTAAGCATTGATAGATACAAGGCGAGACTCAGGGCTAGAGGGTTCTCCCAGTAGGAGGGAAAAGACTACGATGACAACTTGTTCTAGTAACTAGATATACCTCTACCTGATCCATTTTATCTCTTGCAATATCCATGGGTTGGAGTTTACATCAGAGAATGCAAAGACTGTTCTTCTCAACAGAGTAATTGGAGAAGAAGCATATGCAGAGCAACCTCAAGCTTTTGAGGTATACCAGAAAGAGACCCTTGTATGCAGATGGAAGAAGACCTTGTATGGATTCAAGAAAACTTGGTGCAGAGCCTCTCATGTACAACAAAAGCGTTGTGAAAACTCCCTATGACAAAGGAAGTATATTGAAATGGTTCTTCAGAAGTCCGGGATGATGGATTGCAAATCCATGGCAAACTCCCATGATGACAGATCTGAAGAAGTTGAGAGACTCTAATCCAATAGACCCGTCTCTGTATCGACAATTGATTGGCTCGTTAATATATTTGGAGAATACTTAGCCGGATATTTGTTTTGTGGGACATTTGAGTTATGATATACAACTGCATGGATTTATCGATTCAGATTCGGAAGGGAGTGCAGATGACAGAAGAAGTGCTACTTGGATATGTTTCAGGTTGAGCTTTGCCACGATGCCATGCGCTAGCAGGAAACATAAGTCTGTTACACTCAACATTGCAAAAGCATAGTATATTGCAGCTTGTGATGCTTGTACGAAAGCGGTGTGGCTCCGTAAGTTGGTTTCTGGACTGTCTGATCAAGGTGCTGGATTCGACCATGATATATTGTGATGACTAGAGTTGTGTAAAGCTTTCAGAGAACCCGGTGTTCCATGACAGGTTCTCCAGTATATCTCGACAGATGAGTAGATAAGAGATATTTTGGTAAAGCCTTTGCCCAAGATGAAAAGATTGCTTACTTAAGAGACAAGCTGGGGCTTGTGGAGGCGACTTCCTTATTGAAAAAGGAAGAGATTACTCCCAGGTTGGGAGGGAGCACTGATATGTTATTGATTTATGGGCAGTGATTTTCCAGTTCGGAAAATGGTCCAGGTTGGGCAATCACGTTCCAGTCCGAAAAGTGGCCCAAGATTTTTGACGGACATGCATTTTCAAGTTCGGAAAATGGTCCAGATCGGACAGTCATTTTCGTAATGAAAATGGTCCTATAGATTGCTGATGTACCATAGACATCGATTCCCCTTGTGGCCAGTGTGGGGGAATGGTCTAGGACAACCATTCTTCTTAGCAGTCACTCTGAGTAGTGGTCAAGTAGAATGGTCTGCCTCGTTGGACAATCATTCTTTCCAAGTTCACAGTTGTGAGCAGTTTCGAAGAATCGTTCGTTTTGGAGGTTGGTGCAGGACAATCATTTCTATAGGAAATGGTTCGGACAGTCATTCCCTAGGGCAGACTCATTCTCTCTAGGTTGCACTGTGATTAGTGCCGGAGGAATGGCCCAGTTAGGTTAATGGTCCAGGTTTAGCAATCAGGGACATGCATTCCCTAGGGCAGACTCATTCTCTCCAGGTTGCACTATGATTAGTGTCGGAGGAATGACCCAGTTAGGTTAATTGTCCAGGCTCATAAATCAGGGACAATTATTCTTCTATTCTTAGGAAGAATAGTCCAGATAGCCCATGGCTGATGTTTTACTTTCTGAGGGCAGATGCTCTTCCAGATCTCGTAGATGTGAGTGGAAGAATGGCCCAAATGACTCAGTTTGTGTCATGATATTGTTATGCAGGTTGATATCAGATGATATGATTGTTGTGGAGACTGTATGTCTCTGGACAGTAGCTGTATGCTACTGTGGTGGATGTGATCCACTGATAGTGACTGTGTGTCATTGGATAGTAGCA
>ML807564.1:132000-142500 GCA_009831015.1 Picea engelmannii
GATATATCTTGTGTTCTTGTGCATGGTGTTTCTTCTTGTGATCTTGGTTGCTGCAACAATTCTTGTTTATGGTTAAGACATGATGAAATTGAAATGAACTACATGCTTAACCTAATGCTTATGAAAATTCAACAATCCCAAGGAAAGATGTGCTAGGGTTCGGAGAGTATCCCTATGGTCTTAGTTTCCCCAACGAGCTCTTCTAAACTGTGCAAATGGTTTCTTTCAGGCCTGCTCTGATACCATGTTAAATTTTCTTAAGCAATTAAGTGTGTATAATATTCTTTAACATTAGTCTATTAAAACAATAACTGCATGCATAAGGATCACTGAAAGAAAGCCATCCACAGTATACACAAGATTTATCCCGGGAAACCCTCGTGGGGAAGAAAACCCAACAAAGCTTCTTCAATATAGATTTTTCAACAAGTACAATGTCTCTCTCAAGAGAGATCTCACCAAAACAGAAGATCCACCAGAAAACCCTAACCAGAACAGAGTAGCGCACCACTAGACCAAGATAGTCCTTCACCAAATAACCAAAACCCTTCACTGAAACACCTTTTCTATGTAGCTGCATCAGTCCTCCTTTATAACTGCGTCACTCTCGAAGACTTGTGCACTGTGTGTGAGAGCTTGTTGTGTGTACTCCAAATGAGGTGCTAGGCCTCTTATAAATGCAAGTTGGACTGCCCAGAATTAGGTTAGGGCCGACCTGTCCACTTTACTCTTCTAATTTACATTTGACTTGTCAAGGCACAACAGGGCCGACTTTTACAAAGGCACAATAGGGCCAACTTAACAAATATAATATAACTTTATCTTTTAGGGTTTTGTCTTGGTCAAATACAATATGAATATAATAATAATATCTTCCGAAGCTACTCAAACTTCAACAGACATCAATGACAACCAACTGTCCAACAACATCAATGACAACCAACTATCCAACTGGCTTGTGTTTCAACTTTCAAGCAAAGATCTATTCAGAGCTAAGAGAAGTGCACTCTGCTAGGGGAGATCATTCAATTTGACTTTTCCATTATGCATGCTGTCTATTTCTAGAGGAGGAGGGTGCTCTACTTGAGGCTATTCCAAGTATAGATCACAGTGCTTTTCTAGTTGCTATTTCAGTGCTAGAGGAGGGTGCTCCATTCTATTTTTAATTGTGCTGTAGATATACTTCACTCCTATTCTTGGTCTTCCTCCTTTATTCAGACTTTCTCTTGCCTATAAGAAAGAGTGCAAGCAAATGAGACAAACCATTAATGTTTTCATCCTTTTGTTTTATTGCTTCCATTCTATTCACTTGATACTTAGGATTTTGAGCAAGCACTTGTGCTATTGTACTGGTGGAGTTTTTCGCATTCATTGTCACAGTTGAATTTTGAGTGGTGTGAGGAGATTGTGAGAGTTTTGGCGCGATTATTTCTATCCTCCAAGATCCTTGAACGTGTTGACTTGTATCGAACTTGCTTAAAACTTTGTTCTTTCTACAACTTTGAGTAATGAAGATCAAATCAACATCTTTTGGTGACCAATATGAGCTTACTTGTGTGTAAGAATTCTATCTATGTAGCATAATTCTTGCTTGTTTGGATATTTATTTTTTGAGCACATGAATTTGTGAGATTCAAATAGCATCATTTGCCTCTTAAGTCTTTTTATGCACTCCATTTCCCAAGGACAAGGCAGCGGTCATCATAAAAGTAGTTGATTATAAGCCTTTTTAAGGAAAAAAATACTAGAATATCATTGTTGATTATCAAACCAAGTTGCAGCTTTGTGAAGATACTAACTTAAATCAGCGGTAAAACATGGATTTAGGGTGTTTTCTTTGCATTTTTTTGTCAATTTAGTTCACTGTTCTGCAACTTTATTGGGGGAGATTATTGTGAATTTCTGAAAATTCTGACTTGTTTTGACATATATAATGACAAGTTTGAAGTCAATGCTTGCTGATTTGAAGAATATGCTGCAGATATTTAGGTATTTTAGTGCAGTTCAGCAAGCTTTTATTACAGATTTGAGGTATTACATTCCCCCAAGTGTTCATAGTTGAAGCCTCAAGTCATTTAGGGATACCCCCTTCAAGTTGGCATGCACCAATTTGGATGTGAGAGAAAGTTAAATCGATGATGCTGACCTTCTTCCTATAGTTTTCTGGACACTTTTGAGTTTTTTCAGCAAATGTATTTCCGGGTGACAACAGAACCTATGCTCCTAGAAATGAGAAATGCGAAACAAGTATAGTATGGGATATGAAAATTCTCAAGTTTCGAACAAGTCACATTTATTTAGGTTTTTATTTTTTATTTTTTTTAGTTTTAAATATATATATATATATATATATATATATATATATACAAAAATTAATTTAAAAAATTGTAAATCATTCAAATATCTGAAGTAGATACACACAGATATTGTATTCATCCATTCACAAGTTAACACAAAAATCAGGCCATTCACATTCTTTTTCCTAATGAAAAATTTACATTGCAAATATCAAAATCTTGAACATAAATGTTCACTATCTAGTTCAAAAATGATAAATTAGGTCAGAAGTCTGAGCTTCATTATTGGGTTTTTAACATGACATACACTACACAAATCTTTACCAGCACACTTTTCCCTAGTCATTCTTCAATTCTTATTCCATATTGTTTAAAATTGAAAAAAAAATTCAATCTCAGTATTTTATGATTTCCAGTTTCTAGGTACAGGAGGATGAGGTTTAGGGCTCTGCTTTGCATGTATCTTGAACACTGAAAACGCTGTAAACTGAAATTCTATCTTCTCCGTGTCAGGTCAGATGGACCTCAGTCTACTACCAAACCTCTTAAAATGGGGTTATTCCTTTTAATGTTGATGTTAAAACTTAAGTTAAATATAAGCAAAGATTAAAACATTAACTATTAACATTCAAAGTTTGCATGAAGAAAACTCGAAACACCTAGCAGAAGCCTCTGTGTTCATTGAGAAATGGAATGCATCTCTCGAGAAATGCATGCCGTTTCTTGAGAAATGCATTTCTTGTCTAGGAATGGGAAACCCCTGTTATCACTCTGTTGATGTTTGTAGCATTGGACAGGTATTTCCGCACAGGTCTAAGTGTCTAGATGTGTGGAAGTAGTCCAAAGGACCTTTCAGAAACTTTGGAAAATCACTTTAATTAAAGGAATTATTAAAGTGAAAGTCTTTTTAGAATTAAAGTGAGTTTAATTTAATGAAATGCTAAAGTTATTAACTTATTAGCATGAGTGAATTAAATTAATCTTAGCCATTGATCTCAAGTGAGGTGAGAACTAATATCAACCGTTGATCACTTTGGAGATTGGGGTTAGGGTTCAACTCAATAGTATAAAAGGCAGCCAAGGTAAAAGGAGAAGACACATCTTGGAGACATCTATTGGAGTGAGTGACTCATAGAGAGAGAGAGCAAAGGACTTTTGCTCAAGGAGATCTCAGTAAGGGTGAAGGACTTTCACCTAGAGATCAAATCAGTCCAAAGGAGAAGGAAGCAGGAACAAACTGTTGATTTTAGCCCTATAACTCAGTCACTGAAATAATTGCCAATAATTTACTAAAACACATAAATTATACTATCTGATATAATTCTGGAAATTATGCAGATTACCTACAGCTGAGTTATAAATCAGATTTTTAACAGCAGAAGCAACATAGAAATCACACATAAATTGGACAACACAAAAATTACCATGGAAACCCTAGTGTGGGGAAAACCAACAAAGAGGGGGCTTTATTGGGCATTCAGGAGAAATATTACAGTAGCAGAGTAAAACTCAGAAATTCTTACAAATTTCCAGCAAGTACATTCACTTTCCACAGCAGAAAAATGCCCAGTTGTTGGCTATACGGCCCAGCCTGATTTGGCCCAGTACGACCTGGTCTGTATAGCCCAGGTACGGCCTGTACGACCTGTAAAGATTCAGCATGTTGTACGGCCTGTTTGCTGGTGCTGTTACAGCCTGCAAACAATTCTCTTGGCTGAGAAAAATTCGGCCTGAACTTGGCCTACTCGTCTCTGCTTGCTGCTGTCCTGAAGTGGCCTCAATTTGCAGCCCAGAATGACCTCTGCTGGCTGTCCAAACTTGGCCCTGAACTCGCCTTGTCTGCTTCAACTACTCCGTTTGCTTCTCCTGCCCAAGCTCCCTCTCCTTCTCACCTGCACTACCTCACAAATGAGAATGTGTTGTGTCCTCTCACCCTCAGCCTCCTTTTATCTCCCTAGCAGCCTTCTATTCTCTTTGACATGTGTGCCAAGGCTTGGCCTCAATGGCTGAGAGTTGGGGTTGCTGGACCCCACAATCCACTAGGAGGTGCGTGCCCCTTGGACAGGGACCCACACTCCACTAGTAGCCACCTTAGAAGTTCGCCCTCCTTGTTCTAGGGCCCACAAACCACCCAACTACCTTCATGAGGTGCGCCCTCTCTCCTTGGGCCCCACAATCCACTCAAGGAGAAATCTGCTGCAAGCCTAAACCTAAGGCTGAGATAAAAAAAACTGATCTGGGTTATTTAAGGTGTCCCTCAACTGGCCTAGGACAATAGGCACAACTGAGACACCAAACCGAGCTAAAACTAACACTCCCTCTTAGCGAGGGCGGTGTCTCCACTAGGATCAATCTCTGATCCAATCAAATCTGCTGTTGCTCCCTCTGAACCGGAAGTTCCGCCTGCTACTTCTGCCGCAGTTTGATCTAATGTGTTGTTCCGCTCAACCATCAATGTCAAGTCATACCAACTGACTTTCTTTGACACTGATCTTTGGCCCAAGATCCCCCTAGACCCACCTATAGGTTGTCCCAACACCCTGTACATTATACCTTGCCCGATGCCAAGCTTCATTGCTGCATCCAAGGCCGCTCCCTCTGCTCATATGAGCACATGTCCATCAACGAACATTACATCATACCCCATATCCTCTAACGCTGATATAGAGAGCAAGTTAACCTTCAACTCTGGCACATACATCACCTCATCCACCTCCAGAGACACTCTTGATTCTAGCTGGAATCTGACGCATCCAACCCCCTTTACTGCATGTCTGGTGCGTGTCCCATTCTTCACATAGCAGTCTGAGCCCGTCTCCGAAACACTAAGGAACATTGACCTCATTCCTGTCATATGGTGAGATGACCCACTGTCCACGAACCATGCCCCGCTGTCCTCAAACTTAGCCAACCTGCTGTTGCTAGAAAGAGTGGAAACCAAAGAAAATTCGTCATCGAATTTCTCTGCAAACGCATTCATCTCAGTAGATGCTGTAGCTGCTACCTCTGACTCCTCCTTATTGTTAGGACACTTGCTTGCATAGTGGCCAGTTTTGTAACATGCAAAGCATCTCACTTTGCCCATGTCTCTGGAGCCTCCCGCTCCACTGCTCTTCTTTGCATGAAGAGCCACATTCTCCTCCTCCTCACTCTTCGACTGACTAGCCCGAGATGCATCCACTCGCAGCTCCTCCTGTGTAAGGCCAGGTTATCACTTTCTAATTTACCAGTTGTTTGCTAAGTTCAATGGTCAATTAAGCACTCGCAAGGACGAAAGGCTCGCTTGACATAAGGAGGGCAAGGACATGTTATCACTTTCTAATTTACCAGTCGCTCACTAAGCAGGACCAACACCAAAGCAAGCAAGACTAGCACCCAAGCTAGCAACATCAACGAAGTCGTCCCACAACCTCTCCCAGTTAGGGAGTTTCTCCCGTGCAACCAGCCCTGAAACAAACACGTCCCAATGCTTGGTGAAGCCATTCAAGGCTGTCCTCACCAGCTCGGTCTCAACTACAGTCTCTCCCACTGCTGCAAGTTCATCTCGAATCTGAGTGAACTTTGTAAGGTAAGTGACCACCGACTCTCCCTTGGCCATCTTCGTGCTTCTTAGCTTCTCTCTGAGCAACATCTTTCTGCTCTGGTTGTCAGACTAGTATAGTTTTACCAGGGCCTCCCACATTTCCCTTGCTGTCTTCTTTACCGGGGCGATTTGCAGACTGGTATAGCTTTACCAGGGCGATTTGCAGAGAGAGGAGCAAATTACTTGAGGGTTTGTTGGAAGAGAGTTGTAGAGAAGATGGAGGAGACATTTTGGAGGTAGATCGATTAGGTTTCCTTGACGTTTGCCGAGGTCGTACTTCAGATCTGAGTAAAGGCTGTACATGTGATGCAGAGGTGACACAAAGGGACGTACGCATTGCGCATAGGTCATATTTTTCTGGGTCGTTTTTGTGTTGCTAAGGTCGATTTGATTGGGAGAGGGCTGTACATATTTTCAAGGAGAGATTGCTGGGGTTTATTGGCTGGATTGATTTGTCATGTAAGAGATCTCTATATTTTCTGCTGCATAATAAAAATCCACAAACAAAAGAGCGAGTTTTCCCATATTGGGTTTTTCCCGGGGTTATTTACCCAAAAATATTTGTGTCTCTCATGGTTATGATCGCTGTTATATTCTTCATTGTTAATCAGATTTATTTTTTCTGCTGTGCATTTAAAATTTTGTGAAGAAACCTAGCTGTAGCCACAAAAGAATAATTTCAGAAATTTAAATTAAATAGAGGAAACAATTTCTGAGTGAAATATTGTTGGAAATATTGGTTCATTTTGCTGGGTTTTAGAAATTTCACATGGTATYAGAGTTGGTTTGTTGAAATAATAGCATCAAGATTCAGATCTGCAAAAGAGAAGTTCAGATCTGCAAAAKAAAAGTTCAGATCTGCAAAACAGAAGGGTTTATTACAGCACAAATCAGTAAGGCAACGTAGGGGTTGAACARAGAATCATTTTCATCTATGGCCACGACCTTGAGAATGGAAGATAGGCTTTAGGGTGCTCAAAACTTTGCCACCTAGAAGGAAAGGGTTACTATGATCTTGGATGTCAATGATGTCCTTGAGCATGTGGATAATATTGCAACAGCTCCTATAGATGCAGCGTTGTTGGTAGCCTKGAAGAAGGGTGAGGCTAAGGCTAAGAGCATACTCCTTGATGGGGTAAAGGATCACATAATCCCTCATCTCATAGGGAAAAAGTCTGCTAAGGAGATGTGGGCTGCCTTGAATGACCTTTACTAGATTAAAAATGAAAATATGGTGATGGTGCTTCGGGAGAGATTGAGAAGTACCAAGATGGCAGAGGGGGAAGGTGTAGTTCAC
Organism: Picea engelmannii; assembly: GCA_009831015.1. NCBI lineage: Eukaryota > Viridiplantae > Streptophyta > Pinopsida > Pinales > Pinaceae > Picea > Picea engelmannii. Next base: position 139,178 of record ML807564.1, read on the forward strand.
TACCTTACTTGGCTTACATAGATCAATGATGAACTAGCAGCCGTGGGTGAGAAGACTGAGGATTCCAAATTGGTGCGTGTGGCATTGAATGGCTTCTCGAAGTCATGGGATGTGTTCGTGCGTGGAGTTGTAGCTCGAGAGAAACTCCCTGATTGGCAGCGGTTATGGGATGATTTTGTGCAGGAGGAGATTCACCTTGGCCAGGAGAGTGGATCATATACATCACCTCAAGTTGTGCATGAGGAGGGTTTGGCTCTTGCTAGTAAAGACAAGGGCAAGTCCAAGAAGAAGGGTTCTGGGAGTGGAGCCGGTGGCAAGAAGAATAACATTGAATTTTCAAAAGTCAAGTGCTTCAACTGTCACAAGCTTGGACATTTTGCCTCACAATGTCCTGAGAAGAAAAAGAGTAAGCCATAGATGGCAGCGTTTGTAGGTGTAGAGAAATTTGTAAAAGCCTTCAGAAGGATTTCTGCCTTGTTGCATGTATGTCGAGCTTAGCTGTTCCGTGTGTGTGGTATGTGGACAGCGGTGCCTCTTGTCATATGACATGATGTAAAGAGTTCTTCAGCAGTTTGCAGGAGGGAGGCGTGTACCTCCATATTGAGCTAGGTAATGATGCACGCTATAAGTCACATGGCATTGGTACAGTGACGTTTCAGAGGGAGTCTGTTAAGTCCCTTTGCTTTTCTGACATGTTATATGTTCCTAGTCTTACCAAGAACCTCATCGCGGTTTCTACCCTGGAGGACAAAGGGTTTGAGGTGACCTTCCGTGGAGGGAAGGTGTAGATTAGACCAAAGGGGTCTACAACCAAGATGGATAAGGTGATTGGGGTTCACAGTGAGAAAGTGTACAGGTTACAGGTTGAGTCAACAAAGACATCGGTCAACAGTGTCGCAAATTTGGGAAAATTGTGGCACAGATGGATGGCGCATCTACACCATGGTGCGTTTGGACACTTGAGACAGGCAACCACAGGATTGCCACAGTGTGCAACAAAGAAGCATGACCCATGCAAGGGTTGTGCTATGGGAAAGTTGACTCCGAAAGTATGCATGAAAAGCTATTCCATCCAATGAGCATAGGTCCAAGGGGATCTTGGATCTAATACATTCTGATGTTTGTGGTCTGATGAGTGTACAATTAGTTAGTGGCTTTAGCTACTACATGATCTTTATTGATGACTACTCTAGGAAGACCTGGATATACTTCATGAAGACCAAGGATGAGGTCTTTGACAGGTTCAAGGACTTTAGGACTCTAGTAGAGAATCGAACTGGGAGGAGGATTCGGGTGTTGAGATCAGACAACAGGGGTGAATATACCTCCAATGAGTTTGTTGAGTAGTGTGTAGCAGAGGGGATTAAGAAGGATCTCATCGTCCCTTACAATCCTCAGCAGAATGGAGTGGCTGAACGTAAAAACAGGACTACTGTTGGAGCAGTGCGTGTGATGATTCATGATCTAGGATTGGTGATGTTCTTATGGGCAGAGGCATGTTGCACAACTGTATACATTCAGAACAGGAACCCCATACTATACTGGGGAAGTTGACACCCGAGGAGGTTTTTACAGGTATGAGGCTAGATGTGAGTCATTTACGCATATTTGGGAGTGTCCGTTATTGTCATGTCCCTTCAGAGAAGAGGACAAAGCTGGATCTCACATGAGAAAAGGGGATATTGGTTGGTTATAGTGAGGTCTCCAAGGCCTACCTCATCTTTATGCCAACACGCAAGAGGATTGTGGTATGCAGGGATGTGCAGTTCGAGGAGGAGCGAGCCTTGAGGAGATATAGAGATGTGCCAACACAGGTAGAGGACCAGTAGGGACATGACTCTAGGGTGAAGAATGAGAGGTTATAGGTACAGAGTTCAAGATCACAGGGACAGTCATAGGGTACAGGTACAGGTATAGGTGTTGACAGAGAGATTAGTGGACAGGACAGTCAGGAGACTAATGAGGAGGATGAGCAACATGAGGCTGCTCCACATGATTTTGATACTAGGCCACGACCTAAGTGGTACAAGTCCACAGTTAGTGATTCCAGACAGTTGGGCCTCCTGAGAAGTCCATGAGACAGAGTAGACCACTAGAGAGATTCGGCTACATGGCACTCATGACAGAGCTTATAGACGCAGAGCCTTTCACTTATGAGCAGGCTGCATAGCATGGAGTGTGGCAGGAGGCCATGATGGAGGAGTATGCCTCCATTATGAAAAATGATGTATGGGAGGTGGTGCCTAGGCTTGAGGGCAAACAGGTTGTTGGTTCTAGATGGCTATACAAAGTCAAGCATGCGGCATATGGAAGCGTGGAGAAGTATAAAGCGTGCTTCATGGCCAAGGGGTTTTCACAAAAGGAGGGATTTAATTATGAGACTTTTGCCCCGGTGGCCAAGTATTCATTCATCCGAGTAGTGATTTCATTAGCAACAGAGATGGGTTGGCGCATTCATCAGATGGACGTGAAGACTGCCTTCCTCAACGAAGTTATTGAGGAAAAAGTCTTTATTGAGCAGCCTCCGGGGTTTGAGGTTGGTGACAATGAGACGCATGTTTGCAAGTTGAGACAAGCCTTGTATGGGCTCAAGCAGGCACCTTGGGCATGGTACTCAAGGATAGACAACTACTTGAGAGAGATGGGTTTCCAACAGAGTGAGGTTGATCCAAACCTGTATTTTTTAATAGGTGAGGTGCCTCTCATACTGGTGCTATATGTTGATGATCTCTTTCTTACTGGAAATGAGCAGCTGATTGTAGAGTGCAAGGGAAACTTTGCAACATAGTTTGAGATGAAAGACCTTGGGTTGATGCATTACTTCCTTGGTCTGGAGGTTTGGCAACAACATGGGCGCTTCTTCTTGGGACAGGGGAAGTATACTGTGGAGATCTTGCGTAGGTTCTGTTGTTGTCCTAATACACACCTACAAATGTGGAGAAGTCTCCAACCCACTTGGTGTGTCCTTGGAGGCACAAACCTAAGTCTAGACCCATTGTCACCTCGATCTAGACCTCTTCCGTCTAGGTTCACTCCTAGGGAAGCCAAGGGGGGTAGACCCTATTAAACTATGTGAAGTATTATTGTTAAGGTTCTAGGAGTTAATTGAGTTAAATGAGTTATTTATTAAGGAAACCAAACCAAATGACAAGCAACAAATGCAGTGATGCAATTCTTTCAAATGACAAGCAAACCTTTATTTGTAAATCAACAATTAGACCAGTGCCTAAAGATTACCCAAAATTGATTAAATGAGATATACAACAAGAATACAAGAATGAAAGAATGTTATGAAATAAGTATTAGAAATAACTTTACATTTA
>ML807564.1:148782-163456 GCA_009831015.1 Picea engelmannii
AAATAAAGAATGCTTTGAAACAAGTATTCACGTGAAAGGAATTTGCTGAAAAGTAAATTGCTTGAAAAAGTAACTTGCTTGAAAAGTAAATTGCGAACTTGGAAAACAAATGTTGTGAAAGAGTGTGTAGGTTGATTTTAGCAAGTTTTAGGTCTCTCTTGAATTAAGGGGGAGATTAAGCGTGAAAGATGCAAGCCTACACTATGTGACTACCCCTAATTCTTATCCCTTCAACCAAAAGGAAGTGCTGGGTGCTCAATAAGAAGAACAAACAAGGTTCTTCCCTAGCTCCACAGATCAAATCCAGAATGCTTGGGTGCTTAACAAGGAGGACACGTAGTGCCGTGAAACCGTCCCCGACTTCAACCCCTTCTAGCCTCCCAAGTCACATTTTTTGATGGTAGAAACAATAATAAATTGGGTGCCTAATTAATCTAGCCACTCAATCCTTCACCCTTTCTTAGTTACCCAAGATCCACAAAGTGGCAAGGGGAGGGAATACAGGGTAAAAGGCGGGGCACCAATTTGATTAATTTGCAACAAATTAACTTAAACTAGCCTTCACAATATTGCATGGATGGTAAAGCCAAGTACTATGCAGGGTGTGGGCGAAATTAAATAAATTAAATGACTTGAAATTAAAATAACAACCTCACAACTATGGCACAAGATGGAGGACAAGCCTACCGGTTTTGGCCAAGGTGGGTAAGTAAAAACAAAACACAAAATTAAACTTTAAGCTAGCCTTCACGATATTGCATGGATGACAAAGTCAATCACTATGCAAGGTGTGGGCGAAACACTAAAACTAATTTACAAATTTTAGATTTGGAAAAAGAGATAAAGAATGCAAGCCCAAGAGACTCTCTTGGGCTGCTTACAATGCTTAGAAGGTGAAATAGAGAAGAGGGTTTGGCACCACAACTCTTGGATGCTTCCTCGAGTCTTTTGGGGCCAAAAATATGCAGAAATTCTCCCTAAATCTGTAAAAACCTGCAAAAAATCAGCAAGCTTCTCTTGCTGGAAATCACTAAAAATGACTTGAGATAAGTTATTTTATAATAGCACAATATACATAAATTATTTTATAAAAAATATGAACTTAAAAAGAGAGATTAGATTGCAATTTTAGATGAGAATAATGCTAAAAATTGATAGATATATGGCTGGAAATGAAAACAGAAAATGTAAGACGCTTTAGATGGCTGAAAAAATGGATTTCCAGATCTGAAATCCACTCCTCCAAGCCTTTGATAACCTGCAGATTTTGTAAATCCTTGCTACAAGATACAACGAGAAGGTGAGTATATCTTAATAGATTGCAAATTACTTTTCAAACCTACTAGAAATAACCCACAAAGATTAATAGTAGTAGTACTACTAATCTATCCCAAGCAAAATACTTTGGGTGAGTCTCCAAGTGAAATAATACAAGTGAGGAAATACAACAAAATAATTGCAACAATATTACCTCATAAACAAAACTACATAATGGCTCCAAGAATACTCCAAGAAACACAAGAGATCCTCCAAAGCTTCTATTTTATTAAACAAGAAAAGATTGCCCAATGACACCAAGAATCATGAGAGAAAATGGGAGAGAATGAGAGAGAGATGGGAGAGATTTTGGCATAATAGAGTTGCTGTGAGAATAGATGTGAAAATGAGGAGGGGGAGGCTTTCTTTTATGTGAGGGAGAGAGGAAAAAACCCCTCTTGGATGAATTACAAGTGTCATCCATCCAAGGGAGAGAGACAAAGTCAAGGAGGGTGCACTTTTAGGGTTTTAGCACAAGTTAGGGTTTGAGAGGTGAGAAGGGAAGGGGGAAAACACCTTTACCTTTTACCAAACATGAAGTTAGGCTCAAGGAGGGGCGCACTTAGGGTTTTGGCAGCCTTCTCACTTTAATTTTTAATTTTACCCAAGTTCGTGAGCAAGGGGGGCGCACTTTTCACTAGGGAGACATCGCTTTTGGTTGTTTGCTAGGCATGGGGGGGTCTTTTAAGTGTATTTTCACTTTTCCAACTTAAGAAATAGATTAGGAATCATTTCCCCACTTTCTCTCATGACTTTAGTCAGTTTTACAAAATTTGGCTTTCTTACCTTAGCCAATTAAATGCTGACTTTTGACTGACTTAGACTCCTCATGGACAATGACCTAGCAAAACTTGTCCAATTGAGCTGAAACTTGGCCCAAGGGTGTAAGGGGTCATAAGCCATTTGATTTGAGTACTCACAACCCTATACAAAATCCCCAAGGACCAAATTTTTACATTTTACATCAAAAAAATAATTAAAAATTCCCAGTTTACGGAAATTTTAATTATTAAAAAATCCTATCAAAACTTAATGGAATTCTGCAAGACTCCAGGAGATGTCTAGCATGGTCATTTACAACATTTCTAAACCTTAGTCACCCCTTGGGCTCGATCATTAGAACGTCTTTCACCACTTTGGAGGATTATATGAGTGAAAAACTCAAGGGTAATTAAAATCGCCGAAAAAACAAGATTAATTACCTGAGGAAAAAAACACTCGATGAAAGGACTTCTCTAATGATAAAGTCCTAGGCAACTAACTATAAATTGACCCATGCTAACATATTACATTATTATCCCACGTAGGGGAGTGGACATTCCGAGTACACAGAAAGATGTGCTAGGGGCAAAATTGCCCTGCTGAGCCATAAGTCTTCAAACAAGTTGTACCTCAAGGTACATAGCTTCATGGTACATGACGTTGACACCTAGTTGAAATAGGTGGTCAATAGGTTCAGGATGACAGATTGCAGGCCCATGTCCACACCTCTAGTGATGAATTGGAGGAAGATTGACGTGTCTAGTTCAGAGACAGTTGACCCCACTATCTATCATCAGTTGATTTGGTCACTCATGTATCTGGTCAACACTAGGCCAGATATCAGCTTTGCAGTTAACTCCCTGAGTCGGTTCATTGTAGACCCTTAAAGAGTGCATTGGATAGCTGCGAAGCATGTGCTTCGGTACTTGAGAGGTACAATGGAGTACAGGTTGTTGTATGAGCGCTGTGGTGGAGTGAGATTGGCAGGCTTTATAGATGCTGATTGGGCAAGATGTATAGAGGACATGAATAGCACTTCAGGTTGTTGCTTCAACATTGAATTGGGCATTATTTTCTGGTTCAACAGGAAGCAGAGATCAATGGCATTAAGCTCTACCGAGGCAAAGTACATGGCAGCTAGTTTGGCAGCATATGAGGCACTGTGGTTGAGGAGGTTGTTCTTTGCACTGTTCGGTGTGGGGTTGGAGGCTATAATGATACATTGTGATAATCAGAGTGGCATCAGGCTCTCTGAGAATCCTGTGTTTCATGATCGTAGCAAGCATATAGACATCCACTATCACTTCCTACGAGATTGTGTGCAGAAGGGGGCTGTGAGGCTTCAGTACATTCAAACTGATGATCAGATGGCAGACATATTTACCAAAGCACTGAACAGACAAAAGTTTGAGAAGTTCATAGATAAGATGGGGTTGGTGAAGAATCCCTTCCTCGTTAAGAGGGAGTGTTGAGAAGAGTAAAACAAAAGGTTTTCTTCCATGTGTGGCTTCCTAGCATGGTATAGGACAATGAAACTTAGCCAAGTTGATGTGTTAATCTCTTTCCTAAAGTTTACTTAGGAAAAAGTCACTTAAATGTGCTATATTTTAATGTCGACTTATTGAGCACTTTTTATAAAGTTAAAAGTGAAAATAATTTAAGTGATGGTCTTTTAATCTTCGCCAGCCATCTCATTGTGAGGATGAGGGTTGATCTCAACCCTTAATTATTTTGGAGATAGGGTTTTCACTTGCTTAATGGAGAAAAAGAAGTCGACTTGGTGGCTGGGGGCATTCCTCACTTGAGAGAGGGCGATTTGTAGAGAGAGGAGCAAATTGCTTGAGGGTTTGCTGGAAGAGAGTTGTAGAGAAGACGAAGGAGACATTTTGCAGGTGGATCGATTAGCCTTCCTTGACATTTGTAGAAGTCGTACTTCAGATCTGAGTGAAGGTCGTACACGGGATGCAGAGGGCCGTACGCACTGTGTAGAGGCTGTATTTTTCTGGGTTGTTTTTGTGCTACTAAGGTCGATTTGATTGGGAGAGGGCCGTACCGATTTTCAAGGAGAGATTGATGAGGTTTATTGGTTGGATTGATTTTTCTTGTAAGAGATTTATATATTTTTTGCTGCATTATAAAAATCCATAAATAAAAGAACGGGTTTTCCCATATTGGGTTTTTCTCGGGGTTATTTACCCAAAAATATTTGTGACTCTCATGGTTATGATTGCTGTTATATTCTTCATTGTTGATCAAATTTATTTTTCTTGCTGTGCATTTAAAATTTTGTGAAGAAACCTAGCGGTAGCCACAAAAGAACAATTTCAGAAATTTAAATTAAATAGAGGAAATAACTTCTGAGTGAAATATTGTTGGAAATATTGGTTCATTTTGCTGGGTTTTAGAAATTTCATAGCTTTGAGGTAAGGATGGAGGTTCCTTTTGCTCAACCTATTGAAGGGAAAACGTTTTCTAAGAGAAGTTTTAGGGTTTGCAAATTCTCTGAGGATTCTTTCATCAAGTTGTTGCACATAGGGCATGATTTTGTCACATATCCTACATGGGGTAGATTGTTGTATGTTTGCTTGGCGAAGACGGGGATAGTTTTATGAAAAACTCGATTAGGAGCAACGAAGGGTGTCATGTTGGGAGGAAGTGATGGATGTCACAAAACTAGGTTGAAACTGTTGTATGAGTGCTTGGATGATTGCTGGGTGGCATGCTAAAGATACTTATTTGAATGAGGTGAGATACATTGGACAGGTCTTGAGGATAGAGTTGGTTGACCCCAAGATGCACAGAGATAGGGAAAAGGGAACTAGAAAGAGGACAAGAAGAGGACTCCATAGTCTAAGGGACAAGGCAAGATAGGGAAGCAAAAAGGGAGGAGGTGGCCTTCACTTAAAGGAGGGAAGGGCCGATGGGAACTCTTCAATGGAGTTGCCAAAATTTAGAGGACAAACGAATTTATGCTACCACATGCAACATGAGGGTAGGGATGGAAGACCACCCAAGCACACACAATACTATAAGGGAAAGAGAGAAGCCTGAAGTTGCCAATTGGTTTTAGGGCCAAATTGAGAAACCCTAGGGTAAGAGAAAAGGGGTTGAAAACAAGAGGGTAAGCCACTAGATTAATTAGGTCCTTAAGATCTTGTTAATGATAACCTAGGGTTGTAGATGATTAGGGTAATTAGATTAGGTTTTATTGGCAAATTAGCAAAGGAAAATAAGCGAACTAGGGTTAATTAACCATAATTTTTTTAGTGAGCCGAAAACCCTAATGATAAAAATGAAAAGAGGAGAAGGAAGAGAACTCCCTTGAATCTTGTTGTTGTAGAATCTAGATGATGAAGCTCTCTGTGCTAAAGTGGAGAGTTGTGATGGTTCTCCAAGAGTGATCAACATCTCGGTATGGCTTGCACAATCAAGTCCAAATTCCTGCAAGAAAGGACTTGCCCCGATCTCGAGTACAAAGATATATATGCAATATAACCACTAAAACACTAGATCTACAGTTGTAAAGATAATCAATGAAGCATGTAGAATGGATAGACTTGGTGCCCTTAGAGGGGATGACGCCTCCCTTGCCCTAACTGTGGTGTAACCTCTCTTGAGGTTTTAAGGTTGAAACTTCCAAGGTATGAGTGGAGTTGTGTCAATGGAGATGCCCTAGGACATGTCAATCAAACTTTCAAGGTTGGAACCAAGATGGCCAAAGGAGTTCTGGTAGAGGTGATGGAGATGATGGGTGCAAGCAGCCCAAGGGGCTTGAGGAAGGAGATCAATAATTAACCCAAGTGATACCTGAAAATCAGGGCTTTTCCAAAGATGAAGAGAAGAGGAGTTTAAGAGTTGAAGAAACTTTACAATGGGGAGTAGAAGGGTTTTTATGAAGAATGAGTGACCTCAAGGTGTAGGAGAACATTGGATTAGTTGTTAGGGTACTCGGGTTGTACAAAACCGTCATATTGCACTTTTGGGTTGCATACCATAGGTTTGGCTATAATGGTACCATATGTTTTTAGGCCCAAATTGACCCTTTGTTACATGACTTGCAGATTCACAATTGTCGTACCAAAAGGGAATTTGTGGTATAGTCAATGCTAAGAGATCAATAGAGTTTAGGGGTTTGACCCAAGTTAACTTTGTAAATAGCAAGTACCAAACAGATTTGGGCAGCTTTGGACCTGATTTAAGGCATCCTAAGTGACCATGGACCTAGATTGGGGGTTTTGTGCCCCCAATTGGATCCATGAAGCCAAGACTTAGGGAATGCCACAAATGGGTGCCCCAAGGGGTCAAAATGAATCAAATCGACGAGCAAGGTAGGAGACCAATGGGGTACAGGGACCTAATGAACCCACCTTGACACTAGACATCTCAGTGAGGTCTCATGTCTAGGCTATAGGATGAGAGAAGCTCTAGGAAGGTGATCCATCACATAAGATAGTGATTGAGAGGTATCATATGATTATAGGGTGTGTCACATATGGGTCTGGCACAGGAGTGGACCGACCGCACAAGGCACCTCTTGGGGGTAGGTGTATGTGAGTACCCAACTGCAAATTTCATATGCTACAAGAGTCGTCATGTATTTATCCACAACTCAAGTAGGGTGCAACCCCCAAGAGGGGTTAATGAGTCTACGTATACAAGTTTGACTAGGCCGGCATTAACCACTTGCTAGTAATACAATAAAAGATAATAATGATCAAAGGATGGCCTTAGCCATGGTTACAAATACATTTAATGATACATGTAAGTATTACTATAGCCACATGTGAAGATTACACCCATAATTCCAACATCTAGAAGTCAAATCTCTTGGAGGATAATGGATCTGATGGTTTTTCTTAAAGCAAAAATGATTCCAGAAGCCAAAGGATCTGGGAGGGGCTCTAACTTGGAAGCAAACAATGGTAAGGCACACTAGCTGCATACTGTTCAATTCCTTAACTTCCATGAGAGAATCACAAGTATGGATTGTAATGGTAGAAGTGGTTTCAAACTTTACTAGAGCTGTGTTGAATTAAGGGAAACAACATATGAGAACATTTTGGAATGAAGTGGCGAGGACCTAAATCAATCAAACTTACGTCATGACTTATAAGTGCTCTTGCTATTAGGTAAATATATCCAATTCATTTCAAACATAGCTGGCCTAACAGGGAGAAGATGGTTTGAATGAACTAGAAGAGCTTTATGAGGTTCATAAATGATCAGCAAGTCCATGAAGAATAGGAGGTCCCAGAAAAGATGTTTGGTTTGTGGGGTCTAATAACTCCATGCTACAAGTCATCTAATATGGCTGGAGCCTGGAAGGCATACCGTAATGTGCTTTTTGTCTCTAGGCAATTACCTTGGCACCTTATGGCACACCTGATATGGAAGACTTGGTTACCCATGCTTACTTTTCTGTTGGGGTTTATTTTAATACATGGTTCCAGTGCAAGCTGGTCAGGTGAGACAGGTGTGTCAATTTTTTTTGTACGTCAAAGAAATGATAGAGTGAATTTGGATGGAGCATTAGCAACTTTTTCTCAATGGAAAACAAGAAGGGTAATAAACTCCAGTGTAGTAAAAGAGGAAGCAACTTGGTAAACCTATATTGAGGATACAAAAGCCAAAGCAATTTTTTTTGTGATCCTCATCAAAGAAACTAGACACATTGTGTTAGAGTATACCTTGTAAATTATGATAAACAAATTGGTAACTTTCAAGGTGTTAAATAGGTCTGGCAAGAGGCAAGACGCGGAAGAAATGAGGCATCCAAAAGCACCACCGTACCTTTCCTTAGTTGGAATTAGGTCACTTAGATGAAATACCTTGTGGTAGTATGACAATAGAACCTTCATATTTGAGTTTTTCACTGTTTTTCCATGTGTGCTTCTGTATCAAAATTGTCTTTTTACCACCTTGAGTTTTTGGCCAGTACAACTATGTGGCTAGATGTCAACAGAGTAAGTTTTTCAAAAAAATATTTGGGACAATAATTTAAACTTCAAAGTTCATTGGTTTTTCCTTTTTTCTTCATAAATAATGGATTCATCTGTTTGTGTTTTATGACCTTTCCTTGCTCGTTCCTGCAGCTGTTTTTAGTTGCTTAACATTATCCTATTGTTGTTGTCATTGCTTATCACACCATGAATTCTTTTATGAGATAAACCTTTTGGTTCTCAAGCTCTCCAGAATGGAAATGATGTTTTTAGAGCTCAACCTTATCAGAATACAATATACTACACAATAGAATTTGGTACAAAATTTTCTGCTTCACCTCTATAGCAGAAAACAGAAGACAGGTTCATTGTTAGGTGAAGAATGTGGCTTTTCTTGGTCATTACTGGAGTAAGAACACGCCACAGCCTGGAATTTGCAAGAAATAAAGACACACATGCAATAATAAGATAGATAAGATAATTTTATTAGTGTCCATTGAATGACCATAAAATTAGGTCAATGGGACTAAAAGGTACAGCTACTGTAATAAAATGTGAAACCAACTCCCAGATCAATGTTGAAAGCAAAATGATAAAGAACTAAGTGCCTAGCAAAAAGCTATAAACTAATAGTCTAGCAAAATGATAAGATAGTGTGAGTACAATGAGACAATAATAATGCTAGAGACTGAGGATCTCAGTGCTGAGCAAGATAAAATGAAATTTATATTAATTTCCACTAAAGAGCAAACTAGGTCGAAGAGTCTAGTGATTACATCATTCATGAGAAGCCCATACAAAAACAGCGGGGTACAAGAGGCCCCCTAATATGAAGAATGAAAGGAAAAACAAGTGTACTAACAACAGAAAATAGAACAGCATAACCTGTGTGTACAAGAGGGTTGTCCTGGAGGGAAACCCTGGAAAGCGGAAGAGAGCCAGTGAAGATACAATGTCTGGAAAAATGTGTATCAGCAGCCAAAATAGGTGGGAGCAGACCCTATATATCCCCAGAATCAATCATGCGGAAGTCTGTACTGAGTTCCTGCTGGATAATGTCCTGGGGAGAGTGGTCTGGGTTGATAGGGCCATGGGGAGTCATCCTGGGCAGCATCAACCTACTCCCCTCCAGGAGGGAGGTGGAGGTGTATCACTCCTAACATCCAAGGCTGATGTACTACCACTAGTGAAGAAGAAACAGGTAATGTGCTGCTGAAAAGATGGATGGTTCTCTTTGTCTGCTCTGATCCTCCTAGAAGCCCTTGGCCAAATCTGAGAGGGAGCCAAGGTGGTGTGGGTCAAAGAAAAATAATGATACATTTAAATTTTAAAATCAAGCTGTTGGTGGTTGATTTTTGATCCACATGAACACCTGATTTTATTATGGACTTGTATTGCTATTTCTTACAAGGCTGTGGAATGTTTTATCAAGAAACCTAAATTTCTGTTGTTTGTGAAATCCTTGTATTAATGGTTTTTGGTTCATATTTGTCATATTTGTTTATCAGCAGTCTTTATCATGTCCTCTGTTCACTCTACCAACTGTATTATAATTTCTGTGCATATTCTGATCATACCTTGTGGGAAAGGGCAATCAAAGAGGGATTAGAAAATTAGGCTCAAGAGTGGATTCTTACGATGAACGAAATTGATCCAGCCAAAGACAGAAGTAATGTCTATGGATAGCCTCACATGAGAAAGAATACATTTCTTCTGATGACAAACATTCATTTATAATTTGCAATAGATATGGCTAAGTTTTATTGACCATCTGGGTAAAATTCCCCATCCTTCAGTCTATGGGGTATAAATATGATATCCTAGGGCTTAGATTCAATTAAGCTTGTCAGAGGGTCATGATTTCTATTCTGAAAGATATAAACACTGGGTTCTTTTATGATACAGTTAAGAAATGAGGCTGGACTCTATTCAAATAAGCAACAAAACATATCAAATTATACATCCATAGAGTTGATGCAGACAGTAGGTAATCAGTTTGAATTTTTATGTTGACCAGTGCGACTCTTGATTAGAAGTTCTAGGAAACACTAATATAGCTTAATTCCTTCCAGATACAGTTCAGTTTGAAGTTGAGATTATTCATATTTGCACTTCAGTTTGAATTTTTATGTTGATCTCTACTACGCATGAGTAGAAGTCCCAAGGAAACAAAAATATGGTTTAGTTCCTTTCTGCTACAGTTCAGTTTGAAGTGGAAACCATTTATGTCTGCATTCTTTATCTCACTGTCACATATATAAGCTTCGGGTTATGTTTAAGCTTGCTGAAGAAAATCAAGGTAAAATCTTTGTTTCAACCATCCTGATTGCTTTTTGGTTTTTTAGCAAAACTTTTTGTAGCAATACTGACAAGATACAGGTCATCAGGTTGCAGGGATTATAATTTCTCCAACAAGAGAATTGGCATCCCAAATATACCATGTGATAGAGCCTTTTGTTTCTACTCTTCCCAATCTCAGATGCATGCTTCTCGTTGGTGGGACAGATGTGGCAGCAGATTTAAAGAAACTAAAAGAGGATGGGGTGAACATAATTGTAGGTACACCTGGGCGCTTAGATGATATTATGGAACGAATAAACATTCTAGACTTTCGGCGCCTTGAGGTATTATCCATTACTTAGAGCACGTGTAAGGCTGAGTTAATAGTCAGTTTGATGGTTTGAACTGGAAACATACTACTTGTTTGTTGTGCATGGATATTAAGAATGATAAATCTTTCCCCATCAAGCCGTAGCCTGTACTCAAATAATTATAGAGGGAAAGTAGAGCTTGGATGGCAGAGTGTTACATGATAATCAAATTTCAATAATACTGGTTTAGAAAAAGTTTGTGAGAAATTTTATGTACTTGATAAGATAAACCACAAAATTGAAGTTAAAGTTTCAAAGCTTATTTGGAACAGGTTCTTATTTTAGATGAGGCAGATAGGCTATTGGATATGGGTTTTCAGAAACAGTTGTCATCCATTATAATCCGTTTACCAAAGCAACGACGGACAGGACTTTTTTCTGCTACCCAAACTGAGGCAGTTGAAGAGCTTTCAAGGGCTGGGCTTAGGAACCCGGTGAGGGTTGAAGTCAGAGTAGAAGCAAAATCTAAGATCCGATCAGCCACTATGGCTGATATGGCTTGCTCGAGGACACCTGAAGGGCTTCACATTGAGGTATATCCTTAAGCAATTATTATGCAAGAATTTTTGGTGCAAACTTCTTTTTCATTTTAATCACTTGTTCTTCATTCCTTCATTTTATCAATATACATAGATACTTCCTTGATATATTTTAAATTTTATTCATCATGATTTCTTTTGGAATAGTTTCTTTACATATTCAATGTGATCTCCACTTTATTAATATAGACGAATGCTTATTTGCTAGTATGGTATTTGTTTATAGTGCTCCTAATATGTTTGGTTCATTAGGGTCTGCACTCTTTTGATGTAGTTGATTAATTGCATAATGGTGAATGAACGACATGTTCTTTTTATAAAGAAAAATCAATTATAAAGCTAGATGAAAAAAGGAACATACCTGCAGATATTCATTATCACTTTGGTGTTGTTTTTTTCAAATTAAGAGGGGGTTTATGGCCTTATCATGGGATTTGTATTGATGCCTGTTATCGCACAATCTGTACTTGCCCAAAGCCCAAGGCAAGTGGAAGCAAGATTTGCGTAACAGGGAGTGACCTATCACTGTCACCTTAATAGGAAACCCCTTTCTATTTAGGAGTATATCACAGTGCCCCAAGGGAGACGTCCCCAACAACCTAAGGGTTTGAGAAGGCTAAGGTAAAAGATATAAGAAAGTCCCACCCCTCTCACAGGTCACTCAAGTCAGAGGTTCTTTGTGTCTTATAGAGATGAAGCAAAGGGTAAATAAGGTGTACCTGCCCAGAACAAGACAACAAATAAAAAAGAGTGCAATTTCCAAGTACCATAAGACCATAAACCTCTGAAAAATAAGTAAGCTGATATAAAACTGCAGCAAGGTAGTTATTTATAACAACAATGAATATTTTGTAACAGCCGCAACAATTATGCCTCAATAATGCTTGAAAATGACAAGAAAATATAGCTCTAAATTGATAGAATGATAACAACTTGTCAGAAGCAAAATTGGCAATGTCTAATCAGCTTTTAATGTCACTTTTTGAGATGAATTTGCTGCTGTAAGATGGCTGTAGCAATCTTTTGCAACAGAAGCAAGTTGGTTAATGGATTAGTCTAGTCTAAGGTCAATAGAAGTTAGTAAATGTTTCAAGGAAGATAGTTTGAGAGTTGTTTTGATCAATCAATCAATACAGTGAATGGACTAGTGCCTTTTAGGGTGTATGGATTCAACAATAGCAGCAACAAATCTTAGAGCAAAATAGCAATGATAATGCTTATCCAAAGGAGATGGAATGGATAGAGGAGGTGTTGGTAACCCAAGGCCTCAAACACCCAAGTCCTTAAGAGAAAATTGACTAGAAAGTAATAGGACTTAGGCCCTAGCGGTTTCTCTTTCCTTGGACAATTTGGAAGTAATATATGCAATAGGAAATTAGAGTAGGGGTACTAGAGTGCTAATATTTAGGGCTCTAGTGGCTACTTCTAAACAAGATGTACTTTGAGAAATTCAAACAAGTGGAAGACTATAGAGAAAAAAGATAATAACTTATGTTTCTCTCCTAGGGTTTTGAGCAAGCAATTTCATAATCTTTAACATGAACCAATTAAAAATCTACCACTAGCATTTAACATAAACAAATTGCAGATTTTCTACTTACTTCACCAAGAATAATCAAGCCAAACCCTAGTTGAAGATCCTCCACAATGAAAAATAACCAAAATACACCAAAATTTGCCTCTTCAAGAAGTTGTGCACCACTTAGTTCAGCCAATAACCCTTAAGGAGGTCTGAATTTCAGACCACACACTTGTGTAATGAGAGATGATGAAAAAATGAGAGTTTTCTCTCTATTTATACAATATCAACGACCTTTAATTACAATTAGGTCATAAAAAGGCCGACATGGCCAAATTACATTTAAAATCTAGTTTTTACATAAATGACATTAATTAAACCCTGATTTCATCTTCAAGGGTGACGCCATGCCCTTCTAGGGTGACGTTAGGCCCCTAGAGTGGAACGCTAGGCCTCAAGTGCAGAATGTTTGGCCTCCAAAGGCCTTGAATGCTACCACACGTGCCAATTAGCACACAACTGCCCTCAGAAGTGAAAACCCTAACTCTGGATGACGTCAGGGTCATAATGATGACGTCATGTGCTCTCAAGTGTCAACGTCCAGGTGGAAAGGCAAAACTCCCTTGGGTCTAGGTGTGCCAGAGTGTCCTTGGTGCAACATCCTTCTTTCTTCTTGGTGCAAGCCTTTGGTTTCTCTTTCCCCCTGGTGGGGTCACAACATCCATCTGTGGGCTTTCAGCCCCATGGAGGTCCAAGCTAATCATTCCCCCATATGTACCTGTCCACCGGGCAAAGTCCTGCTACAACAACAAGTACGCCCTCCAGGGGTTCATAAGTCACAGGGATCATAGCAATGTCAATCACATCTAATAATCAAATTACCCAAACATGTGCATCAAACCCCCCTTTACCCAGACAAATGCTCATAGACGTTATGCAATTTTGAGAATCAGAGTGACACATACCATGATACCCAGACTCATTACCTCATGGAGCAAGACCCACTGCTGCGGAAGGACCAGGCCGATGGGATGGATGCTGCTGCTGCTGACAAGATAGAGGTGCTGAAGAAGAAAGATGGGCCTTCCAGGGCCAAATCTCAAGTCAATATGGCTCTCGGTACTCCATGTCTAGGACCTATGGGCCTCGAGACATAATCTCCTTAGTTATCCCTAGGCTAGGGGATAACAGGTGCCTCTGTGAGGGCGAGCTGCACTTTATCATGGATGCCATTGTTTCCTAGCCCATTCAATGCCTTTTATTCTTAGTCTTATTTCCTTTTCTTTTGTGCTTCAAGGGAAGAGCTGAGGGACACTATTCTGGCTTGGTGACCAGAGGTGACAATGTTACCCACAAGCATTTCACGAAGATGAGAAGGCTGGCTCGTGATGATACCCCCTTTCTCTTGGCTATGCCACCAAGAGCCACTACCTTGGTTTGGTGACCAGATAGATGGTAGTGTCATATCGCTACATGCCCATGGTTCTAATAGGTCGGCTCATGATGAGACCTCCCATCCACCAGCTAATACCTTGAGGGTTTATTTATCTTACGGGTTCCCTTTTCTTAGTAAGAATCCTTTTACTGCTTTCTTGGGAATCCCTGGGCGAAGCTTCTCAAAGGTTTCATTTTGGCTTTTAACTCTTGCCAGCTACTTTTACCCTTTGGGCCTTTAACCCCTTCTTCCCACAAGGCAAGTTACGACCCTTCCTAGTATGGCAAACCTAATGCCCGAACAAAGGTAGGAGAAAAAATGAAAGGAGTAAGGATGGAAAAGGGTAAGTATGGGGGGAATGGACGATGACCCTGTTGACCGCCTATCCAGCACAGGGGTCAACTCACGTGTCGTGAAGCATTCATCTATGTCGAAGATCATCTTGGTTCTACTTGGTGTCTGATGTTCCAGCATCAAAATTTTGTAAACGAAATTTCCGCTGCCCCTGCGTG
>ML807564.1:171878-181944 GCA_009831015.1 Picea engelmannii
TAACAAATTAAGACTAACTCCTAGAACTTAACTCTAAAACTAATCTAGAAACTAGGGACTACCCCCCTTGGCTTCCCTAAGAGTGAGCCTAGACGGAAGTGGTTCCGGTCAAAGTGACAGCGTGGGCTGTGAACCTAGGCATTGTGCCTCCAAGGACACACTAAGTGAGCCGGACTTAGCTCACGTTTGCAAGTGTGTATAAGGACGACAACAGGCCATCAACCTCTTCTTCTCATGAAATGAGCTACAATCGCTTCTTGGGTCAATGAACCTGGAAACCTAAAAGATAAGGAAATGGAGGGGTAGAATGATGGAAGGTGGTAAGTATGGACGGGAATGGTATGATGACCCTTCAAAGAACCACCCAGTAGCAACCCTTTTCCCGAGGGTGACCTACTTACTAGGAGACCATGTCATTCACCAAGGTGAAACTAGACAAAAGGTATAAATTCCAAGCAAACGTTTGAAAATCAAGAAAGGATTCTTTGCAACATGCTCCAATGCTTCAAGTATTAAAATGATACTTACCATGATACCGGACTTGCTACCTCATGAAGCAAGACTTGCTGTCTTCTTGGGCCAAGCCGAAGTGGTGGATGCTGCTGTGCTGTTGGTGATGATGGTGTGAAAAAATAGGACGGGCCTTGTGGGCTCTGCGTGTCAATCTGACTATTGGCACTCCATGTCTGCTACCTGTGGGCCTCGAGACATGATCTCCTTAGTTACCCCTAGCCTGGGGGGGTAAGATATGGCTCCTACTTGCAGACATGTGTTCATTGTAGAGCGCATGAGAACCTCAACATCTCCAGGTATGACCTGTGCCTGCACACTCAAGGAAAAATGTTAGAGTACCTAGGGTGGCGCTATCAACCCTTGTTCTTACAAGGAAATGATGCTAACTATCAAAATCAAAACTTGGAAAGAAAATTTTTCCTAGCACTTTTATTCTAACATATCAATATGAGTATGCAAAGCATAAGCATGTGACATAACAAT
This sequence comes from Picea engelmannii, assembly GCA_009831015.1. Lineage (NCBI taxonomy): Eukaryota > Viridiplantae > Streptophyta > Pinopsida > Pinales > Pinaceae > Picea > Picea engelmannii. Next base: position 172,875 of record ML807564.1, read on the forward strand.
ATGCAATGATGCAATGATGCAAGAGATGAATATGTAAATCATAAGCATGTATGCAAATCCAAACACGATGCAACTACACTACCATGATATGCATGATGCAACATATATACAATGCAATGCAGGATGCAAATGCCTACCCTAACCTATCTACTCTAATCTATGTTAGTGAAATGCTAGGTGTAATCATATGACCAGTAAAACCATCGTAGCATTGTATCAAAACATCCACCCCTGTGCTTCATCATGAACCAAATTAAAGATAAGTTGAGCACAAAAAGGTCTTGAGCTAGAACTTGCATTATATCATAATTAATCATAAAGTCTAACTCATGGAGGCGGGAGGGAGTGACCAAGTTATGCCAAGTCTTGTTTCCACAAGAATGCTCGATCCATCTCTGAAAGGGGGTGTGGCAAGATCAAGACTCATAAGGCTGACTCAAAGACTACGAAGGTTGACTACCCTGGATCTTATCACTCCCTGAGGCCTGAGAAGGGATGGACAAGAATCTGGAGGATCACTGACAATTACTCAGGGGAAGGTTGAGAGATTGAGATGTCAAACTTCTTCTTAAAGCATTCAACCTACCCTTAAATTCTAAGAATTTTTTTTGCCTCGTAGACAACTTGGGACAAGGAACATGTTTCCCAGCTGCATCCTCAATGACAACGAGATAAAGGAAAAGGACGTTGGAGAGCCTCATCACAAGAATCTTTCTCCGGGCCAATCATGTCCTTACCCTCATCAAAATTGGAGCACAACGGTGGTTGAAAATTTTCTTCATAGAGTAAATCCAAATGCTTGAAAGGATATGTATCAAATCCCCCAGGGCATGACCGGAGATCATCATGAGAATGCTGTAAAAAGTCATCTCTAGGTGACTAGAACAAATTCGTAATCGTGTCATTTTTTTGATGTCAATCATCATAATCGATCGCTATCATACATGGTTGTTTTAAGGGAAGCGATTGGAAATGACCTTCAATGTCGTAAATGGGATCTCCACCAGGACAAATCACATCCCATTTACGTTTCCCAACATGTATAATCTCATCAATGTTGTCAACCACATCATCATTTTCATTATAACATGAAAGACCTAGTACATCCAAGGGTTCCTCTAACACTTCTTCATTTTCCGATTCATGAAATAAAGCATCGTCAAAAATTTGGAAAGGAAAATAACTTACTGCATTCTCTTCTTCTTGTGTACGATGAATGGAAGCTTGGATGACTTCATCAAATGGAGGAGCAAACACCAACACTTGGTATTCATGAAGAGGCTCTTCGCAAATCTCTTCCTTGGGTCCTTTGTTTTGATCATGATTTATCTTCATGAGATCTTCTACAATCTCAGTGGTGAACCCTACATCTTCAAGGACTACTGTGAGAATTTGAAGGACATCTTCATGTCTAATATTATCGRCACCAATAGTCATTAAATCTACTAATGAGATCTATGAGTGAAGATATTCCCTTTGGTTTGCAACAATCCTTGACCCAATTTTGTATTGTTGAGGGTAGGCAGCGTATAAACAATTTTATTCGTATGTCCTCGGGCAGYGATTCCATTTCCCATAGGTACTCAAGGAACTCTACGATATGGATAACGACATGACCCTCGAACATTKGATGGTTTCCCCAAACAACAAACTCATGTGGGTATCCAGGAATGTTCTCAAAATCAATAGAAGGATATCTTTCTTGGTCATCCTCGGGTTCCATGGTTCCATCACTTGAGAGTATATAAAGCTAAGATCATGATGACACCTAGGAATGTACTAGTGGAGTCGCCAGATGACCTCTTTGGAGCATCAAAGGAAGGTGAGGGAATCACCCTCAGTGGATTCCTTAGGTAAACCTGTAAGATAAGGGCTTCGGGAAAGGTTTACCAAAAGATATGTCGTTGAGGAGAATGACTCAATCCTCCCCGACAATGGTGCCAAAATGTTATCGCGGGATTTGTCCTTATGCCAAAGCCCCAACACAAGTCCCCAAATCCGCGTAACTATAGGAAATCCTACCACTGTCACCTCAGTAAGAAATCCCCTCATTTTAGTGATGGAAGAGGTCCACCAAAAGGGAGGTTTCCCTAGTGACCTCAAGGGATCAAAGTAGCAAGTATTGTAGCCAAGCCTACCACCCCCTCTCTTGATCACCTAAGTCAAAGTCTACATCTATGAAATTGAGGAAGAAAGGAATGTTTTGGTTACCTGCCTGGAACAAGAACAATTAACAACATATATATGACATTTTCAAGTACCAATATGCAAGTAATGCCTCAATAGACAATAGACAATGAAAATTTGTTAAGGCTGATACAAAATTGCAGCAATACAACAGTTTACAACAACAATTATAGTTTTGTAACAGCAGCAAGTTAGAGAGATCAGAATTGCATGAAATGACAAGGAAAATTTAGCACACATCCAATATATAAATATCCAAGTGTTCCAAACAATTTCTGAGTGTGTTAGCTATTTGTTAGAGTGATGTATGCAGTAAATTAGTGTAATTAATGTGGCTGTAACAAACTTTTGCAACAGCAGTAAGCAATTTAGTGAATTAGCACTAGTTAGAGTTAGCAATGTTAGTGGATAGCTTGAGAGAATGATAAAAGAGAGTTGTTTGATCACTTTATTTACTAGAGAGAAGGTAGATTAGTGCCTTTTGGGCTACGGAGTTTTTTGCAACAGCAATAAATATGCGATTGGAGAATGATGATGATAGCAATGTCTAAGATCAAGGGCTTGAAATCTAAGGTGCTAGCACCTTAGGGACTTAGGTTTCAAGAAGAGGTTGCTAGAATGCAAGCACTTTTGGGCTCTAGCAATTCTTTCTTGCCTTCTTAGATTCTTCAATAATGTCACAACAAGTGTCTAGAATCAAACCCCTAAAGTGATAGCACTTTAGGGTTTTAGGAGCTTAAATCTAGGTAGGATTTCCTTCACAAATTAATGGATGAAACTATCCTTATGAGAGGAGGAAGCACCTTATGCTCCTCTCTTAGGGTTTTAACTAAGCAATAAATCTTCAATATGAACAAGTAAATTCACAATACAGCATTAATGACATGAAAATTGCAGAAATTTACTTACTTCACCAAGACAATGACAAGAGCAAACCCTAATTGCAGAAAATTCCTTCAAAAATCAACAAAGAGATATCCAAAATTGTCCTCCAAGGCCTAGTGCAGGATTAAAAGAGACCAATAACCCCCAAAAGGGAAAAAATTTCAGACCACTTCTCACTTGTGTGAGAGCAAAGTGTGATGATAAAATGAGTCTTTGGTTAGCCTTATTTATATGGGAAATCCTAACCATTAAAAGACTCAATTGAAAAGTTATGTCTTTTCACAAGGGAACCTACTTCTTAATTTGCCCCTTTTAGTTTACAAAATTTAAATTTTACATGAGATAAAACCCTAGAAGGGTGACGTCATGCCCTAGGAAGGTGACGTTGAGGCTGCAAGGTGGAACGTTGGGCCTCCCAAGGCCATACATCAAGCCATCTAGTGCCAAAGTGCCACGCCAAGTGTCCTCCTCCATCCAACCATCTCTGGAACCATTTCCATCATGCCCTTGCCCTCCAAGGATGACGTCGTGGGCTAGGTAAGTGACATCCAAGCCTCCAAAGGCCAACGTCTAAGTGGAAAATGGTGGGAGCTCATCATCTAGTCATGCCAAGTTGCCTCCAAAGGCAATGCCCTCCATCCTCAAGGTGCAACGTCCATCGTCTCCTGTGCCCCAGACGTGGGGTCTAGCATCCATCATTGGGTTCCAAAGCCCTCATGGAGGTCCCATCGAAGTCATCTCCCCAGGAATACTTATTCACCTGGCAAGGTCCTGCAAAAACAAACAGATGCGCCCTCCAAGGGTCCACAAGTCACAAGAATCATGCCAAGTAAGCCATATCTAATATAAGAACGACCCAAACATGTGCATCAAACCCCCCTTTTCAAATTAAACAAATGCTTAAAGACCTTATAATTTTTTTCTTGTTTAGGTATGGGAGGGGTGTCACTGTGCCCTATTGGGTAAGCCAATCCCCAAGTCAAGGGATGTTTCTCGAGAGGAACCTATCTAAGTCATGTAGTGATTGTGAGGTGGATTGGGGCAAGACTTCCAGGTGTGGGATCCTTGACATACAAGGGTTCGTATTCTCTCATTTATGGGTGCCTTTGTAGAGGGTGCACTTGCTCTTGAGTTACCCAATATTTGTGTGCCACCTTTTTCCAAACCCCTTTTTGCCATCTTTCCAATCCCTGCGTTCATTTATAATTTGCAAATTTGAGGGTCCCCCTTTAAGGGTTTCCAAGGTTTAGAATTACTTTTGGGACCGGAGCGAGCACTAAATGAGTAGAGCTCAAGTTGGACCGGATTTTGGTGGTTCTTATTTGCTGTGTTCACTTTCTTTTTAGCATCATTTTCTTATTCTTTTATAGTTGCTGCAATCTACCTCTGGGCCGTCAGCCCCTTCTTCCCATGAAATGGGGTACAATCCCTTCTTGGGTCAATGAACCTAGAAACCCAAAAGATAAGGAAATGGAGGGGTAGAATGATGGAAGGTGGTAAGTATGGACGGGAATGGTACAATGACCCTTCAAAGAACCACCCAGTAGCAACCCTTTTCCCGAGGGTGACCTACTTACTAGGAGACCATGTCACTCACCAAGGTGAAACTAGACAAAGTTATAAATTCCAAGCAAACGTTCGAAAATCAAGAAAGGATTCTTTGCAACATGCTCAAATGCTTCAATTATTAAAATGATACTTACCATGAAACAAGACTTGTTACCTCATGTAGCAAGACTTACTGTCTTCTTGGGCCCAACTGATGTGTTGGACGCTGCTATGTTGCTGGTGATGATGGTGTGAAAAAATAGGAGGGGCCTTGTGGGCTCTACGGGTTAATCTGACTCTCGGCACTCCATGTATGCTACCTGTGGGCCTCGAGACATGATCGCCTTAGTTACCCCTAGCTTGGGGGGTTAACATGGCCTAAGGCGGATTTTGAAAGGGTCACTTTAGTTTCTTTTTTAATGTGAGAGATTATTATTCTAAGGTTCATAGGCGACTTGTCAAGGATTTTGTGTGTTTTTGAAAAGTTTCTTTTAATGGCTGGCGGTGGTCAAAGAATTGTTTTTCCACGCACAGACAAGCTTGATGGCAAAGTCTATGCCACTTGGTAATTTAAAGTCAAGAATGCTTTTGTTGTCATGGAACTATGGGATATTGCTAGTGAAAAAGAACAAAGAGTCATATAAGGCACTAAGAAACAAGAAGCTTTTGATAAGGAGGTTGAAAGAAGCACAAGGAATCATTGGGATGTCAGTGTGAAATGAAGTCATTCTGCACATCCAAGATTCAAATAGATTAATAGATGTTTGGAACACATTGAAGTCCTTAGACAAGACTTCTAATGTGACCAAGGTCTCCTCTATTTGGAGCCAATTGAATAGTTCGAGGATGGCTGAATACTTAAAAAAGAGAGGTTGTAACGTGATTGTTGTACCTGCCCGGAACAAGAACAATTTGCAGCATATATATAACAATTACCAAGCTAAAGTGTGCAGCAATGACCTCTTTAGACACGAGACAAGTTAAATTACATTGGCTGTTACAAATTTGCAGGAGTAAACAGTCATATAACAACAATAATGATTTGTAACAGCAGCAATAATTAACACTCCGAAACACCACAAGTGTCCATGAAAAACAAGTATTTAACCAATAGAATATTTTCCAATTGTTAGAGATGATTTCTGAACAAGTTAATCCACTTGTAATTAGGTGTATGCAGTGAATAGTAGTTTTCAGTGGCTGTAGTAAACTTTTATAACAGCAGCAAGAAATATCGTGAGTTTGCTAGAACTAGGGTTAGTAGAGTTAGTAGAGCACTTGAGAGATTTAGAAAAAGTGATTTTATCAACTACTTTCACCACAAGATTGATTTTATCAAGTACTTTCACCACAAGATTTACTTCTAGATCAGTGCCTTTGTTATTCTAGGGCCTATGGAGTCTTAAATGCATTATACTTGAAGATTGATCTAATTGAAACCAAGAAGTAGAGTCTAAACCCTAAGGTGCAAGCATGGTTGGGCCTTAGGCTTAAGACTTTGAAGAAAATGATATCTAGGGTTCAAGCACATTTGGGCTTTAGTCTTCTAACCCTAGCAAGGACGATTAACAAATCTGGACGAGTAAAATTTTGTGAAAGGAAGAAGTACTTATGTTCCCCTTAGGGTTTCAACAAAACAAGACTTCTTGCAACAAAATAACAATTTCACCATATACATCAACAACATACCATAGAATTGCAGAAATTTACTTCATCCAAGAAACCAAGAGCATTAAACCCTAATTGCAGAAATATCCATCCAAAATGAGCAAAGCATCTACAAGAGACCTCCTTCAAGCATAGAGCATAAGAGAGAATGACCAATAACCCCAAAAGGGCCAAAAATTTCAGAAGTAGTTACCCCACAAATGGTGAGGAATGATGATGAGAAATAAAAGGCTAGCACTAGCCTTCTTATAGGAGGCCAACGTGGCTAATTTGTCCACAAACATAACATAACATTTGATTTCAGTGGGTTTGACCCCTCATTCAACCCTTACAAAATGCCAAAATGCAAAAATACACCATAAATGGCCACATGTGTGGTGACGTCAAGCCTCCTTAGGCTAAGAGAGAGCCTCCAAAGGCCACGTGGCATTGTCTGAAACTAGAGCAATGGCAAAGGTATGTCTCCTTTGTCCTCGTCTTGCCAAATCGTCACCTGTACCCCATATGTCCACCAAACCCTAGCACCATCAAACCCTAGATGATGATGTCATGGCCAAAAGGAGGGTGACATTAGGGCTCAGGGCATTGTGCCTTGGCTGGAGGGAGCTGCACCTGATCTTTGCATGGTGTTTGGTTCTTTGCTGTTGCAACATCCCTGATTTGGTGAATAATAAGCCCTGGGGGTACTCTGCCCAGCCTGTGGGCTTTCAACCCATTTGTGTGCCATCGTGGTCAACTCTACTTAAACCAAACCCATCATCCAAGATTCTAAGGATATGAGAGTTGATGTCTGAAGGTGCCGAGTCACTGGATGACTAATTGCTCTGCATCACACGTGCCAAGGTGCTGCAATAAAGGAACAACATTCTGGGTCCAAGCCTAGGACGTCCCTCAAAGAACCCTGTCAAGGCCATCCGAAACAAGCCAAAGTATAAGACATGGTAAACCAATGTTCATAAGACATGTTAGTCCTTAAAGCATGCAAAGCTAAGTTGCATGAAATGGGGAAATGTTTGGAAGTTTTCGAAACGGGGACATCAAGAAACATGACCCTCCAAGAATGGAAACATCGGAGACATGCCGAGGGAAACGTCGTATATATTTATATCTATATCTATCTATCTATCTATATAGTTTATTTTAAAATAACACATTATCTTGCAAGAAAAAAATAATGATACACACAAATGACATTTTAGAAGGAAAACCATGTCTATATTAACTTGAAAGGACATGTGGCACATAGTTATAGGAGAAATGCTCTACATGAGGACACTTGGATATAACCATGGAATAGGAGCATTGGACTATTATCTTGTTAGAGAGTGCACCATACTAGAGGAGAGGCATTAAACCCTAGGAGAATCATTCCTTGAGAGCGTTTCATCACGGGGGTTGGATAAATCGTATTATGATACTTGTATATCCTTGTATTGTAGAGAGCAATGTTATCAGAACCAGACCAATCAACCCCAAAAATGTTAACCGATGGACATCAGGGTACATAGAGGGCTTGATGCTCTTTATTAAATGCCAGTTCCATACCCTCATACATGATAAATCTAGTGGAAATGTTTTAATCCTGCCAATCTTGAAATTTTGAAAACTGTCAAGTCTGCTGAATTTTGAATGGGACTTGTTATCCCCTAGCCTAGGGATAACTAAGGAGATTATGTCTCGAGGCCCACAGGTTCTAGACATGGAGTACTGAGAGCCATATTGACTTGAGCCTGGCCCCGGAGGGCCCATCTTTCTTCTTCAACGCCTCCACCTTGTCAACAACAACAACAACAACATCCATCCCATCGGCCTGGTCTTTCAACAACAGTGGGTCTTGCTCCATGAGGTAATGAGTCCGACTATCATGGTATGCGTCACTCTGATTCTCAAAACATTTGAATATGTGCATTTAATTCTTTTTACTTCTAACGTGTGCTTGGACCTTATGCCTTTCCACTTGTCCACACTTGGGGGGAATGACAGGATGCCCTAGTAAGTTGGTTCCCATAGGGTTTGAGTTGCCACTGGGTGGGTTCATGAAAGGTCATCGTCCGTTCCCACCATACTTACCACTTTTCATCTTTTTCCCTCTCATCCATCCCATGCATTGGTTCGAGCATTGGGTTTGCCAAGCTAGCAAAGGGTTGTACCTTACCTTGTGGGAAGAAGGAGCTAAAGGCCCAGAGGGTAAAAGTAGCTGGCAAAAGATAAAAGCCAAAAGAACAAAACCCTCAGATGCTTCGCCCAGGGATCCCCGAGAAAGCAATAAAAGGCTTCTCAGCAAGAAACAAAAGGACCCATAAAATAATAAAATCAAGACCTAGTTGGAGGATAGGGGGTCTCATCACGAGCCAACCTATTAGGTCCATGGGTATGTAGTGGTATGACACTACCATTCAGCTGGTCACCACACCAGGGTAGTGGCTCTTGGTGGCATAGCCAAGAGAAAGGGGGTCTCATCACGAGCCAACCTTCTCATCTCCGTGAAATGCTTGTGGGTAACATTGTCACCACTGGTCACCACGCCAGGGCAGTGTCCCCTAACTAGTTTCTTGAAAGAAAAAGCAATAGGTTAAAAGATAAAATGCATTGAATGGGATTCGAAACATTTGCATCCATGACAAGGTGCAACTCACCCTCTTCAGAGGCACCCACAGGTAAGCCATACATTCCCCTGTCATCACTGCACCCATTGCTCAAACATCCCTTACCACTTCATCCACTTACATGGCCTGGATTTGTCTTCATCTGGAAACATCCCATGTCCAATGAGAATTAGCCC
>ML807564.1:188502-202501 GCA_009831015.1 Picea engelmannii
AATTAGGGCTCTAGGGTTTTACTAGTTACTAGATCAAATCAATGAGAAGTTTTGGTAAATAGAAAGTAAGAAAGTAGCAAATTAAGTTCCTTACTTCAAGCATTAAGTGTACCATGCAATCTCATAATCTTGTATGAGCAAATAAAACCATACATAAACCATTCAATAAATGACAAAAATGCAGATTTTACCTATTTGCACCAAGAATAATCATGAAAATACCATGCAAGATCACCATAAAAGCTTCCAAGATTGATCCACTTGCAAAAAATCATCCTTATACAAGAGTGCCTCACAATTTCAGCCAATAGCCCTTCTAGGGTGAAAATTTCAGACCTCTCCTCTTGTGTGAGGAGTTGTGATGATAAAAATGAATGTACTTTATGTTTATTTATACAAAACTGGTGACCTTTAATTGATTTCAAGACAAATAAAGGCCGACCTGGCCAATTTACAAATAAATTCAAATTAGACATAAATAAAATTAATTAACATCTAAAAACACTTCCAAGGGTGATGTCATGCCCTTCTAGGGTGACGTTGAGCCCCTAAGGTGGAATGTTGGGCTCCAGATACTGAATGTTTGGCCTACAAAGGCCCTGGATGATGCCCACACGTGCCAACTAGCTCACAACTGCCCCCAAAATGCAAACCCTGGCTCTAGATGACGTGCAGGGTTATGATGGTGATATCATGGTCTCTTGAAGGTCAACGTCCAGGTGGAAAAGCAATATCCCCTTGGGTCTAGGTCTGCGAAGGTGCCTCCAAGGTGACGTTTGTTTTTCTTCCTGGTGCAAATCTCTGATGTCTTCTTGCCCCTGGCTGGGGTTACAACATCCATTTGTGGGCTTTCAGCCCCATGAAGGTCCGAGCTAATCATTCCCCCATGTGTACCTATCCACCCGGCAAGGTCCTGCAGCAACAACAAGTATGCCCTCTAGGGGTTCATAAGTCACAGGGATCTTAACATGTAAATCATATCCAATAATTAAATTACCCAAACATGTGCATCGAACCCCCCTTTACCCAGACAAATGCTCAAAGATGTTATGCAATCTAACAAGTCAGTTTTGGAGGTCACAGGGTGTCCTATTAGGATAATCCTCCTTAAGTTTGGGGTGTTTCCCAGGTGAGAACCAATCCAAGTCATGTAAGTGTATGAAGTGGCGTGGGGTAGTGTTTGGGCATGGGGTACAGTGATAACAGGGAAATGTAGATCTTACCTGTGGGTGCCTTTGTAGAGGGTGAGCTGCACCTTGTCATAGATGCCATTGTTTCCTAGCACGTCCATTGCCTTTTATTCTTAGCTTCATTGCTTTTGATCTTTTGTTTTTATGCTTGAAGGGAAGAGTTGAGGGAGACACTGTCCTGGCTTGGTGCCTAGAAGTGACAACGTTATCCACAAGCATTTCACGGAGATGAAAAGGCTGGCTCGTGATGAGACCCCCTTTTTCTTGGCTATGCCACTAAGAGCCACTACCCGGGTTTGGTGACCAGATAGATGGTAATGTCATACCGCTAAATGCCCATGGTCATAATAGGTCGACTCATGATGAGACCTCCCATCCACCAACTAATACCCTGAGTGTTTGTTTTTATTATGGGTTCCCTTTTCTTATTGAGAAGCTTTTTACTGCTTTCTCAGGAACCCCTGTGTGAAGCATCTCAAAAGTTTCATCTTTGGCTTTTAACTCTTGCCAACTACTTTTACCCTCTGGGCCTTTAGCCCCTTCTTCCCACAAGGCAAGGTACAACCCTTCCTAGTGTGGCAAATCCCAATGCTCGAACAAAGGTTGGGGGAGATGAGAGGAATAAAGATGGAAAATGGTAAGTATGGAGGGAACGAATGATGACCTTTCACAGACCCACCCAGTGGCAACCCATCCTAAAGGGAGATCAACTTACTAGGGCATCATGTCACCTTTCCAGGTATGAACAAGTTAAAGAGCATAATTTTTAAGCAAACGTTATGAAATGAAGGAGAATTCGATTCAACATATTCAAGTGCTTCAATAATCAGAGTGACACATACCATGATACCCAGACTCATTATCTCATGGAGCAAGACTTACTGCTACTTCAGGACTAGGCTAGTGGGATGGATGTTGCTGCTGCTAATAAATGGGTTGCACTGAAGAAAAGAGGGGCCCTCTGGGGCCATGCTCAAGTCATCCGACTCTCGACACTCCATGTCTAGGACCTGTGGGCCTCGAGACATGATCTCCTTAGTTATCCCTAGGGTAGGGGATAACAGGCACCTTTGCTCCTCCAATTTGTTAGTATTTCTATTTGTCGCCGCCCTCCTTTAGGTACTCTCTTGATACTCTTAGTCACCTCCTTCCCTGCAAGCAAGAGATGGACAAGCTGACTAGAGAGGATATTTACAAACAATACACACGTTATCTTGATTGCCCCTCTCAATGACCTCAAAACTAAGATGCGTTTGTATTTTGAGCATTTCATGTAGCTGAGGTATGGCCTTATTATTACACTCGAGTAGACTCAAAAGAGATGGATGCATAACCTCAGAATTCCTTTAGGAAAGTTTTGAGTTTGTTCACGTCGAATCTAGATTGAGACAGAACATCACATTTTGGAATTGGAGAGGTTTTATTAGGTTTTCAATCTGCAAGACATTGAGTCAGAGGAGCACCTTATCATTTGTTGCCCCGTGTACTATGAGATATGGGGGAGGTTCCTTTGTCTATACAGAGAGTCAAGATGATTCCTTGCCAATTTCCTGAGAAACCGAGACTAGAAGTGTCTAACTCTCTATTTGAGGGAAGTACTCGGATTTAGGAGACAAATTTTGTAGGGTTCACCCAAGACAAACCCTGTTAGGTTGATCATTTCCTTCTTTCCCTCAATATCGAAGGTAGATAACTGCAAGTGATCTGCAAAGCTATATTAGACATCCACTTCTAGATTAGCAATATCTCGTACTTCTTCTCGATGTGCAACTAGTAGGCCTGCTCCCACTAGGTTCTGAAGGAGGATTTGTGCACACCTCCACTCTCTCGAGCACTTAGAATTCTATCTCCAGGTTCTTCTAGATGACATCGAGTGTTAGGAGAGTTTCAAGTTTCAACAGATGGGTGATTTTTTCTCATGATCAAATATCTTGGTTCCCTCAATCCAAGGTTCTCTTCGGAGGAGATTATTACAGTGTATCAAATCCTCCTCTATGATTGATGATTTTGTTGTGGGGTTGGCTTCTTCTTCCTTCTCTCATTCTACTTTTGGCTTTGATGAGCCTTGAATGCTCCCTCGTTCCTCTTACTTAACTAGAGACAAGTAGCCATTTTTGTTTTGTTGTTAACATATTATGTTTGACATAGGATTATATCTTTATTATTTCTAGTTTCTATTGTTTATCTCTTTAGCTATTTTACTCTTTCATAGATTAATGATATGAGCTGCTTTTGCACTCCCACCATGTACTTGCATTGAATTGTACTTCTGAATCCCATTGACCTACTAATGTGGTCATTCATTGGACATCAATAAAATTATCTTCTCTTATCTTACGGTAAATTTGGTTCTTTTAAAAGAGAGTGTAGACTAAAAATGTGTAATTTCTCCCAATTAAAGAAGAAAATACATTCAAATATATTTGTTGAAAAAGAACATGGTGGTATATGTGCATATAGACTCAGGTGTTCCCAATCACATGAAACATAGCAGATTTGTTTTCCACATTGGAGGATAGTAAAAGTCAAAAAGTAAGGTTTCTCAAGGAGATGATAAAGTACATATCGTAAAAGGTCAAGGACAAGTGTGTTAAATTCTCTTACCCAACACCCGACAGTTAATTTCGATAAATCCCAACACAAAGTTACTTGTTGATTTATGGATTAAAGCACAACTGAGTATTAACCTTTAAAATTGCGGAAGCAAAAAATCAGAAAGCCAAACACATTGCACAATAGATTTCGGGTAAATACCCCTGGAAAAAATCTTCGCGGGAAAACCAGATCTGTGATGATTTTATTAAATAAAATCAGGGCTCTTGTCCTGGGATAATGGCCCTTCTGAGGAAATACAAATGCAACAAATAGCCTAGCCTATTACCTAGGATCAATCCTTCAATCTTGCTGGCTTCTACTTCCCTTGCTTCCCCCTTGCACCCTTTCTTCAGTTCTTTCCCCTGCACACCTGAATGGTCACTCACTCTTTGTGTACCATCACCGTGTCTCCTCTCTCAGTTAGGCTGCCTTTTATAATTTTGAGATTTGCCCAAAGTCCAAAACCCTAGATCTCCTAGAGTGATCAACAATTGAGATCTAATCTCACGTTCACTTTAGATCTTACGGCTAGGACTTAATTTAATTCACTCAAGTTACTAATGTCAAATACGTAGGAATTTAACTTAATTAATCTCCATTTATTATAAAAGGTCATTCACTTTAATTAATCACTTTAGTAAGGTGAATTCCCTAAGTCTTGAGAGGCATTAGACGACTTTCACGTGATAGACACAAGCCAATGTGGAAGTACCTGTCCGATGCTACCAAAAACATCAACAAAGTGCATGTAACAATGGCTGTTGAGAGAATTATGGAGGTACATGTTTTGTTATATATACCATGATTGCTAAAGAATCTTCTTTAAGCCACATCGCAAATTAACACTTCAAAATGGAGTTTGATAAAAATAAGTGCCTCGTAAAGGAGAAAAAGAACCATTACAAGGTAGTGGCTACAAGTATACAAGAACGTAATTTGTATAAGTTTTCAGCTATATGCCAGTTGGTCAACTTTCCTAAGTGGTTGAATACAATGCCAAAAGTTAGCTTTGGTATGTGAGAGTTTTACCACCTTAACTACCAAATCCTAATACATTGGAAAAATTGAACATAGTGCACTAGTTGCCTCTTATTTAGTTAGAAACATGTGTGTGTGAAGCTTGTGTTTTATGCATGTAACAAGCAGAAATTTCCTAGAGAAGGTCCATTGCGAGTAAGCAGGAAATTAGAGTTAATATACATTGATCGATGTGGTCCTATGAGAATGTGATCATGGAGAGAGAAAGTATTTCAAGATATTTTTTGATGATTTCCAAGGAATATTTGGATGTACTTTCTCAAGAACAAGTAAGAGGCACTTCAAAAGTTGAAGGAATTCAAGGTATTCGTGGAGAAGCATAGTAGAGATAAGATCAATGGTCCCAGAAAGGGTAATGGAGGCGCAAATGTAGGTCCAATAATTTTAAAGGTATTGTAAGCATCATGGAATTTGCAAACAACTCTTTCTTTTATACTCCTAAGAAAAATGGTGTTGGGCAAAGAGGAAGAGCAAGACAATTGTGGAGCTAACCAAAAACATGCATAATGGTAAGAATCTGACAACGGATAAATTTTGAGTTGCATTAATTATACACTAGTATATTATCTACACAATAGACACATGACATACAAACTCATAACCAATGTTACATTTATCGACGATATATCGACCTTATCGCGATATGTTGCAAGTCATTCCCCAAGTTGATAATATTGGCGATAATTTCAACAATTATCACGAGTCAATGGCAATTATTGCCTTGTTCACGTCAATCTCGCCTTCTAACCAGATTCTTGGTCTTTTAACCCTCATTTTGCAAAAGTGAGTTAGGGGATTGAGCTTTGAGGATAATGTGACCATTTTCCATCAAGCAAACAAGGGGAAATCTATTGTTTCCATTGCCATGATTCATCTCATGAGAAACATATATTTTTATTTTGATGTGATTTTGTATCAAGAACTTATGACTCATAATGGATATCATATTTCAATATCAATGTGTGATGTACCACTTGACATCCTATACATCTTATATATCAGTTTTATTTTCATATTTATGTAGCAATGTGTTTGTTGTTGCTTTAGATGTTTAAAAAATTAAAAAAGATGATTATTTTTGTATTTTTTTAAGTTTCTCAATATTTTCCACAACATTGTTGATAAGTTATATTCTGGACCCCCGACGATAAATTCGCTGAGATGATAAATGTAACATTTGTTGAAAGATTGGTTGTCATTGATGTCAACCCTTGAAGAAGTTTGATAGCCCCAAAGGTATGGTTATGGAACCCGTAGTTGATCAAGGAAAAAGGTCATGAAGGACAGTGTAAATGCAGGTAACTCAATCATGGATGGATAGTCCTCGTCATGCCATTTTTGGTGATAGGTGGTATGCCATGTAGTTTCTCACGGTTGACGAGTTACGGCCTTGTGAAATTAGAAGCCTCGAAGAATGGTCAAAAATCCCTTAGTTGGTTACAGGTCTTTAGTGAAAGGGTAAAGTGGTTGTAACAAGAAAGTCAAGAAGCCCCTAAGATTAAGGAAAGAGGTTACCCAACAAAAGTATAAATACACCTCAAAGAGTCATTCACAAGTACATTCACTCACTTATTCTATTGAACATCTCCTAGTGAACTATTTGGCAAGTTTGCGACGACGAAATTTGAGGTAGCGACAAGTCAAGTGTGGGAGTTTCGGGTTGTAGAGGAGAGCAAATTTTTTTGAGGAAACCCTAGTTTAGTTGACCCTCGCGGGTCAGACTACTAGTGTCCCGCAAGGCATCCCCACGGGTTACATAGTTCCTATCACGCGAGGCCCCGCGTGACATCATGTCTTAGTCCCGTGAGGAAAAGATAGATTTGGGGCAAATGCTTGCACCGGGTCTCTGAGGTAAGAGGAAAGCTTACAGGTCAACACTAGTGTATCAAGTAAGCTACAGAGGTATAGGTATGCTTATGTGCTTGTTTTGTAGATGTATGGTCGAGGTATATGCTTGATTTATGGTGGCATATGCATGAGGCACATGATTTGGTTCTTTGAGGCGCTTCATTGATGATATGGTACATATCTATGCTATGGTATATGGTATAGGTTCTATACATGGTTGATGCTCTAGTACATGGTATATGATTTATTGATGTTATGGTATCTACATTTGGCATATCTTATGGTACATGATTGATGCATGTTATACTACATATGTTGGTACATAGTTGATGGATGATATGGTATAGGTTTTGGTACGGTAGATGTTGATGATCAGTTATAGGTTGATGGTACAGTGACAGTGACAGGTTATACGTTGATGTGATAGTGACAGTGACAATGACAGTGACAGTGACAATGACAGTGACAGTGACAGTGGCAGTGATTGTGGTCGTGACAGTTTGGTCTACACTTATATTTCAGGGTGGCAGGACGGGGCAAGGAAAGGGGGTCGTAGCCTCTTTCCAGTTGGTGCCAGAGAACACAGGGAGTTAGATCTTCGTTCAGGTTGGAGCTTGAGAATCAGGAAGTTGTAGCCTCCTTCTGGTTGGAGCTAGAGAATTCAGGGAGTTGTAGCTTCCTTCAGGTTGGAGCCTGTAAATAGGGGGTCGTAGCCTCCTTCCAGTCGTAGCTAGAGAATTGGGAAGTTGGTGCTTCCAATGAATGTATTCTTTTGATATATAAGAAAAACATTCTGTGGTTTTCTCCCATTTGGGTTTCCATGTAAATTCCGGTGTACTGTGTTTCTGTGGATGTCTATTATGCTTTGTTGAGTTATACTGCTCATGATATATTGATGATATATTGTTGATGATATTAATGATTACATATTATGGTTAACAAGTGATAATAAAGTGCTCATACTGATTCACCCCCCTTCTCAATATTCCAACAATTGGTATCAGAGCAGGTCCTTCAAGAAACAATTTAACCATTGGAAGGAGATCATGGAATACGCTAAGATTGGAGCACCAAGGTTTGATGGACAAAACTATGCCTTTTGGAATAAAAGGATGCAAATATCTTTACAGACACATGGATTTGATGTTTGGCAGTCAGTAGTAGATGGATATGCAGTGCTAGTCACTCCCCCAACTGAAAAGATGGAAAGATACTCAACGAAAACAAGTCAAAGGCTAAGGGCACCATTATGAGCCGTCTGGATGATTCAGTATTTGTCAAAGTTATGCATTGCAAGACCGCAAAGGATCTTTGGGATAAACTTCAAAAGATTTATGAAAGAGATACCATAGTCAAGGGAGCTAAGCTTCAAACCCTTAGAGCTAAGTTTGAGCAACTAAAGATAAAGGAAGATGAAGACATTGCAGCCTACTTTCTTCGAGTTTATGAAATAGTGAACACTATTAGAGGATTGGGAGAAGAATTTGATGAATCAGTGGTTGTTCAAATGGTTTTAAGATCTCTACCTATGAGATTTGATCCTAAGATATCAGCCCTGGAAGAATGAACAGATCTTGACGGTTGGAGCATGGACGAGCTACATGGAATATTCATAGCTTATGAAATGAGGATAGAACAAGAGAACTCAGTCACGAAGGAAGCAACGTTCAAAGCATCCAAGAAGACAAAGAAGAAAAACAAGCAAAAGTCAAAACCAGATTGCAGTTGCAATGATGATTCCGAGGAAGATGAAGAAGTAGCAAACTTCGTAAGGAAGTTAAAAAGAGGAATCGACAAGTACAAAGGTGTGTGCTTCCATCGAAATGTTTTAATTGTGATGGTATTGGTCATTTTGCTTCTAAATGTCCTTATGCTAAGATTTAAGGTAGCGATGAAGAAGAAGATCGTAAGAAGAAAAAGAAAAATAAAAAAAGAGACAAGAGAAGGAGCAAAAACATTTTTTTCAAGAAAAGTTTCTACTAAAAGGAAGGCAACTCTTCATCAGACTGGGATGATGATAGTGACAATGATTCAGAAAGAATACTCTTCATGGTAGTAGAAGATGATGAAGAAGATTTCGAAGAAGAAGGTGAAGTCGATCTCAGAGAAGAATTAATTAGTGCCTTAGAAGAACTAGGGAAAGAAAGAAAGAAAATCAAGTCACTCAAGGCAGAGTTATAGAAAAAAGAAGGATCTCAAAATTCTAACTCAGAAGAAATCGAGCAGATAATCACGAAGTTAAAAATCCAATTAGAAGAAGACGAAAGGATTGAAGAAACACTCAGAAATCAGTTAGAAGATAAGGAGAAGATGATTGAAATCTTGGAAGCATAAATAGTTACCTTAAGAAAAGATCTTCAGAAGAAGGATATGCAGTAGAATAACACCAAAATATATGATGAGATCATCAACAGTCAAAGACCATATTATGACAGGTCTGGGCTATGATACAATCAGATGCAGATTGAGAAAGGTTCAAGCTCTAAGACAACAGAACAGGGAGCAGAACAAAGCATCTATGTAGGAATAGTCAGAGATACTCAAGAAGAAAATCATAGAGGAATTGGACCACCTAGAAGATTCAGAACACAGAACCAACAATCATCAACATCTCAAGATGAAGAAGGCTTCAGAAGAGCAACACCATTCAGAAGATCCCCTACATCCAGGTATCAAACTATTTTTCTTGGGTTATGGTATTCTTGTAACAATTTTGGTCACAAAGCTGCAAACCGTAGAGCCTATGCCAAGAACATAAGCAAATATGAAGGTTATTCAAGCAACAATTATCTCAAAAAGTCACATGAACCACATAACACAAATCACAACAATTTTGGTTCTCTAAGTAATGAAATAGAGTGGTACAAGTGCAACAATTTTGGACACATGGCCAAAGATTGTAGACTCACTGTTCATCCAAAGGAACCAAAGCAGAATATCAACAGTCATAAACATGAAGCACAAAGGATATGGAGAAGAAAATAGATCAATTCAACGCAGAAGAATGCTCGCTTGCTCTACAAGCGCAACACAAGAAAAGTTGGTGGTATGTCGACATCGGTTGTTCGAAGCATATGACAGGTGACAAGAACAGGTTTCTGACCTTGAAGAAGGAACGAGATGGATCAATTTCATTTGGAAATGATAACTCCGCCAAAATAATTGGTAGAGGCATAGTCAAGCTTGGAAGCAAAGATGTCAAGGCAGAAAATGTTCTATTGGTTGAAGATATGAAGCACAATCTTCTACGTGTAAGTCAAATGTGTGATCAAGGACACAAACTTTAGTTTGACTCAAAAAAATGTGAGATAAGGAAAGAAGGATTAGGTAAATTGGTGGCTACAGCTAGAAGAATTCCAAACAACATATATGTCCTAAATGAGATTGGAAAGGAAAAGTGTTGCTTAGGAAAAGAAAATAAAGTTGGCTCTAACATAGAAGGATGGATCACATAAACTTTGATAACCTTGTCAAAATGAGTAGAAAGCAAGCAGTGAAAGAAATGCCTGAGATCTCAAAGCTAACAAATAATCTATGTGAACATTGTCTACAAGGAAAACAAACTAGGACCAAGTTCAAATCAAAAGAGTACTCCTCGACAAAACCATTGGAGATTGTACACACTGACCTATGTGGACCTACAAAAAACGAAGGGATTAAATGGAGAATAATATTTTATGCTACTGGTTGATGACTACACAAGAATGACTGCAGTTTGCTTTCTCAAGAAGAAGTCAGAGGCATTCGAACACTTGAAGATATACAAAGAGATGGTTGAAACCGAGATGGATTTGAAAATCAAGTGTTTGAGATCAGACAATGGAGGAGAATTTACATCAAAGGAATTCATAGATTTCTGTGGCGAACATGGAATAAAGAGACAATTCTCGGAAGCCAAGACACCTCAACAAAATGGAGTTGTCGAAAGGAAGAACAAAACAATGCAGGAAATGGCCAAAACCATGTTGAAAGATTCCAAGTATCTTTTGGGCACCAATAGTACATACAACAATTCACATCCTGAATAGAGGAATGCTCAGAAGTAACAGTGATAAGACTCCCTACGAGTTATGGAAAGGAAGACCGAAAAATGTGAAACATTTCAGAGGATATGGAAGCAGATGTTATATCAAAAGAAAAGACGACAAACTTGAAAAATTTGACTCCCGAGTTGATAAGGGCATACTAGTTGGGTATTGAAGCAAAATTAAAGCATATAAATGCTTCAATCCAAGACTCAACCAAATCATGGAAAGCATCAATGTAATGATTGACGAGATTGATGTACGGAAAGGCGAAGAAGGAAGCAAAGATTAAGAAAAAACAGGATAACGAGGAAGATCTAAAAGAAGATGTAGAAGAAGAAGAACAACTAGAAACAAAACAAGAGGAAGATGAGCAATAGATACCTCCTAAGATAACTAGCCGACGAGTACAAAAAATTATCCACAAGAACAGAATATTGGGAATAAATATGCAGGAGTTTAAACCCGAAGAAGAATACTTCACCAGAACAACAACACCTAGCATTGTTATCTACAGTTGAACCAAGCAGTTTTGAAGAGGCCAACGAAGATGAACACTGGATCAAGGCTATGGATGAAGAATTGGATCAGATAGAGAAGAATGACACATGGGAACTGGTTCCAAGACCTAAGAACAAGAACGTGATTGGTACAATGTGTGTTTTCCGAAACAAATTGAACGAGGATGGATAGGTAACCAGAAACAAAGCAAGGTTAGAATGCAAAGGATGCACTTAGATTGAAGGTAAATATTTTGAAGAAGCCTTTGCCCCAATTGCGAGGATGAAAGCAATCAGATTGATCTTAGCTTATGCATGTTCAAAAAGAATCACGGTGTAACAGATGGATGCTATCGGAAAATAAAGATTATGTTTGGAGGTTGAAGAAAGCACTGCATGGACTCAAACAGGCTCCCAGAGCATGGTATTCAAGATTGGACAGGTGTCTATAGCAACAAGGATTCAGGAAGGGCAATGCAGACACCAATCTCTACATAAAAGTGGATCCAGACAATATATTGACAATTGAAGTTTATGTAGATGACATTCTCTTCGGAAGTGATGATGATAGGGTGAGTTAGAAGTTTGCCAGAGATATGCAAAATGAGTTCGAAATGTCTTTGTTCGGTGAGTTGACTTCCGTTTTGGGATTACAGATATGTCAGTGTGATAAAGGTATTTTCATCTCCCAAACTAAGTACATCCGAGAAATGCTAAAGAAGTTCGGAATGGAAGATTGCAAACCCATGAGTACTCCTATGCAGACCAATTGCAAGTTAAGCAAGGATGATGAATCGAAGGATGTAGATCAAAGACTCTACAAATCGATGATTGACAACTTACTCTATGTGACAGCGTCAAGACCGAATGTGATGCAAGCAGTTGGACAAGTTGCAAGATTTCAAGCAACATCGAAAGAAACACATGTTATGGTAGTAAAGAGAATATTCAAATATCTCAAGGCAAGAAAAGAGTTTGGATTATGGTATCCAAAAGGGAATGATCTATCTTTGGTTGCCTTCACAGATGCAGATTGGGCAGGTAGCATTGATGATAGAAGAAGTACAAGTGGAGCAACTTTCTACTTAGGTGAGTGTCTGGTATGATGGCTAAGCAAGAAACAATCATTGGTATCTTTGTCCACAACAGAAGCATAATATATTGCAACGACAACATGTTGCACTCAAGTTCTCTCGATGAAGCAGGCCTTGCAGGATATACAAGTGAAGTACGATGAGCCCATTTCAATACTCTGTGACAACACCCGTGCTATCGGTATCTCCAAGAATCTAGTGATGCATTCCAAGACGAAACATATTCCGATCAAGTATCACTTTGTACGAGAACAGGCTACAAAGAAGAACATCAAGCTAGAGTATATTGGGACTGTTATTGCACAATTTATACTTGCCCAAGAGCCCAAGGCAAGTGGATACAAAATTGGTGTATCTGGGAATAACCTATCACTGTCACCTTAATAGGAGATCCCTTTTTATTTAGGAGTATGTCAAGACTACCCCAGGGGAGACGTCCCCAGTGACCTGGGGGGTTTGAGAAGGCTAAGGCAAGTAATCACAGGGAAATCCTTCTCCTCTCATAGATCACACAAATCAAAGGTTTCTTTTATGTCTTAAACGATGAAGCAAATGGATAATATTGTGTACCTGCCCAGAGCAAGACAATAAGGCAAGTGGGTCACTTTCCAAGTACCAAATGACTGTTAGTACTTCATAAGACAATAAACCTTCACAAAGTAAGCTAGCTGATATGAATTTGCAGCAATGCAAGAGTTTATAACAACAATTAATATTTTATAATAGACGCACGATTTATGCCTTGAAATTGCTTGAAAAAGACAAGAAAAAGTGATTTTGACTAGGCAAATTGATAATAAATTGTCACAAGCAAAGTTGGCAATGTTTAGCTAGCTTTTAATGTCACTTTTGCAGAGAATTTGCTGCAGTTAGATGTCTGTAGCAATATTTTGCAACATCAACAAATTCTAATGGTCAAAAGTGCAAGAAAACACCATACAAAGTTAGCACTTACCTAGTAGATTGACTAGCAATTATCACAATTGAGTTTTGAATGGTTTTAGTGCAAGTTATGTAGGTAATGTATCAAATCAATGTATGTTTGTATGGTTGTAGCAGTGTTTTTCTACAACAAGAAGTTAGCTTGGGAGTTGGTCTAATTTAGGGTTAGAAAATTTTAGTAAAGGCTTCAAGGATAAAAGTATTAGTGTTTGTTTGATCAATTAACACTTGTAGATGGTAGTCTAGTGCCTTTCTAGGGTAAATGGAGTCACTAATGGCAGCAACAAATCTTTGAGGAAAGATAGCAATGATAATGGTATGTCAAAGGGATGGAGAGGATAAGAAAGGTGTTGGTATCCCAAGGCCTAAAAAAATCCACCTCCAAGAGATAATTGCTAGGAGGTAACAATGGTTAGGCCCTAGCGATTTCTCCTTTCCTTGAACAAATTGTAATAAAATATGCAATTGGGCATGGAAGTAGGGTTACTAGAGTGCTACAATGGTAGGGCTCTAGTAATTACTTCAAGTTAGGTGCTGTTCAAGAAATTTTAGCACATGGAAGATTATAGGGAAAAAGATAACAACATATGTCTTTCCCCTAGGGTTTCAAGCAAGCAATTTCATAATCTTAGACATGAAACAAGTAAAATTAACCATAAGCATTCATTCACAATAAAGAAATGCAGATTTTCCACTTACTTCACCAAGAATAATCAAGCAAATCACCCTAGTTGAAGATCCTCCACATGAAAATTGCCAAAATACAC
>ML807564.1:216734-231227 GCA_009831015.1 Picea engelmannii
AATAAATGCCTCCTCCAAGAAGTGCGCACCACTAATTTCAGCCAAGAAACCTTAAAGGCCGAATTTCAGACCCACACTTAAGTGATGAGTGAATGATGAAAAAATACAAGAGTTTTATCTCTTATTTATACAATATCAATGACCTTTAATTATCTTTTAGGTCATAAAAGGCTGACATGGCCAGTTTACATCAAAAATTCAGTTTTACATAAATTCAACAATTAAAACCCTAATTTCACTTTAGGGATGATGTCATACCCCTCTAGGGTGATGTTAGACCCCCCAGCTTGGAACGCTAGGCCTCAAATGCAAAACGCTGGGCCTCCAGAGGCCTCAAATGTTGCCACACGTGCCAACTAGCACCAAAACTTCCTCATAAATGCCCAAACCCTAACTGGATGACGTCAAGGGTCAACATGGTGACGTCAGGGGCCTTCAAGGGGCAATGTCATGGTGGAAGGGCAAGCCCCCATAGGTCTAGGCCTGCCAGAGTGTCTCGGGGGAAACATCCTTCTTCCTTCCTGGTGCCATCCTCTGGTGTCTCTCTGCCCTTGGTCGGGGTCACAACATCCATCTGGTGGGGTTTTAGCCCCATGGAGGTTTGAGCTAATCATCTCCCCATATGTACCTGTCCACTGGGCATGGTCCTGCACCAACAACAAGTACGCCCTCCATGGGATCATAAGTTACATGGATCATAGCAATGTCAATCACATCCAATAATCAATTTACCCAAACATGTGCATCAAACCCCCCTTTACCGAGACAAATGCTCAAAGACATTATGCAGTTTAACAAGTCAGGTTTGGGGAGGGTCTCTGGATGTCTTATTGGGCTAATTTTCCTCAAGTTTGGGGTGTTTCCCAGGTGAAGACCAATCTAGGTCATGTAAGTTTGTGAAATGGTGATGGGGAATGTTTGGGCAAAGGGTGCAGTGATAACAGGGAAATGTAGGTCTTGCCTATGGGTGTCTCTTGTTAAAGTTTGGCTATGCTAGGCTCAAGCATGACGTTTATTTCAATTTTAGCATTTACTTGAACCATAAACAAATGCAGCTACACCATTCACAATGGCCGCAATAACCAAGATCACAAGAAGAATTACCATGCACAAGAACACAAGAAATATCCTGAGAAACCCTTCTCAACAAGGGAAGAAAACCCAACAATCCTTTGCTATATTCTCAAGAGAAAGACCTCCCACACCATAGACCTAGCACACAAAAGTGTGCTCTCCAAAACCAAGAGGCTAGCGCCCAAGAGAGGTGTGCATTTCTGCCCTAGATTGTGTACTTGCTGAAATTTCCAAAATCACATGTGTCTTGTGTTTCCTCAATGGGGAAATCACCTTTATTTATACTAGACTGGACAGATCAAAAGTGGTGTCTATTGGCACAACAGGGCCGACCTCAATAACTCAAAATATAATTAATAATTACAATATTAATTATCTTTTACATTAATTATCTTTCACTTTATGGTGGGGCTGACCTGTACTCTTTACATCACAATTAGGGTTACATGTAAATCTTACTCTTAGACAATATAGCAAGGGATCTCACACACCCACTATTGCTCAGCCACTAGGGGCAAGTCCACCTGTGCTCAGCCACAGGGACGTCCTACTCAACAGATCTCTATCTCACTGAGTCTCACAGGAGAATCATCTGGAGTACCACATCGTCTCAACTCTCTACACAGAGGAGAACGATACACACATCGACACACCCATCTCATGGGCATTCTCACCCCACATAGGGGTACACACATTGATACACCCATCTCATGGGCATCCTTACCCCATATAGAGGCACACAACGTTCCATCTCAGTCTCAGAGAGGAACGACACACCCATCTCATGGGCACACCCAACTCATGGGCTCTCTCACAGGCCGACTCACTCAGTTTGTGTCCTGGAGGATGTCTCACGAAGCTGTAATCATCAACACTCCCTGTCAGCTAGGGAGGCATTCTCCACCAGGCCAAGTCTCTCATGGAAGTACTCGAACTTCGTCTTGGCAAGTGGTTTGGTGAAGATATCTGCAATCTGCTCATGTGTAGGAAGGTACTGCATGTGTACTGCTTTCCTCTGCACCATGTCTCTGATATAATGATATTTTATTTCAATGTGTTTCAATCTATTGTGAAACACATGGTTCTCAGAGAGCTTCACACAACTTTGGTTATCACAATGAATAATGGTAGGATTCATCTCATGATCAAATAAATCTGTCAGGAGCTTGCGAAGCCACACTGCTTCGCGTACTGCCACACTCAATGCTATATACTCTGCTTTCGCGGTACTCAAGGCCATAGAGCTCTGTTTCCTGTTGCACCAGGAAACCATGGCAGACCCCAAGGTAAAACAACAACTAGATGTGCTCTTCCGGTCCACTGTGCTCCCTGCCCAATCTGCATCGACATATCCCTGCAAACTCAAGTCTACATTGGAGGCATATCTCATGCCATATCCAACTGTGCCTCGTAGATATCTCAATACATGCTTCGCTACTATCCAGTGAGTCTGTCTTGGCCAACTCATGAATTGACTAAGTACATTCACTGCATAGCATATATTAGGTCTGGTGTTAACCAGATACATCAATGATCCAATCAACTGTTGGTACAAATGTGGATCAATCTTGCCTGAATCAGTAGAAGCATCATTCATTTTCTTCAAATCCATCACCATCGGTGTAGGCATGGATTTGCACTTTGTCAAACCGAACTTCTTGAATATCTCCATTGTATATTTTTCTTGACTCAGGAAAATTTCATCAGTCCTCTGCCATACTTCTAGTCCTAAGAAGTGGTGCATCATACCTAGATCCTTCATCTCGAATTCAAGAGTCAATGCTTGCTTGCATTCAACAATAAGTCTTTCTGAACCGGTGAGGAATAAGTCATCCACATACAGGACCAAGATTAGGCACTTGTTACCAACAATAAGATAATATAGGTTTGGATTAGCAACACTCTTGCTGAAGCCCAAACTCATCAAGAATCCATCCATTTTCTCATACCAAGCACAAGGTGCTTGCTTTAGTCCGTACAAGGCTTTCTTCAACCTGCACACATGAGATTTCTCGTCGTGTATGACGAGTCCTTCTGGCTGCTCGATATAAACTTCTTCCTCAATCTCACCATTGAGAAAGGCTGTCTTTACATCCATCTGATGTAGTTTGCAACCCATGGATGCAGCTAGTGCAATGATAGTACGGATGGAAGTGTATTGGCCTACTGGAGCAAATGTCTCATCATAGTCAACTCCCTCTATTTTTGAGAATCCTCTGGTTACAAATCTCGCTTTGTATTTCTTGACACTTCCATCAGCTGCATGCTTGATCTTATAGATCCACTTGGAAGTCACTATAGACTTCCCTTCTGGTCTCGGAACAATATCCCATACATCATTCTTCAAGATGGACTGATATTCTTCTGTCATGGTATCTTGCCGTACCTGCTCACCTGTCACTTCTCCATGACAAGAAGGCTCAAAATCAATGATGTGGCTCATGGCTGAAAAGTAGCTCAAAAGTCTCTTTGGTCTCTTGCTCTCTCGGAATGTGCCTTGAGGAGTTGCATGTCCCTCTACCTCTTGCAGAGTTTGTCGAGCCCAGACAACCCTTTTATGGCATATTGCAATGTCTCTGGGAATATCAACTGGAGCAGCTGGATCAACTAGATCGACTGGATCAATGGATGTCTCCCCCTGAACTGTTGAAGGTGAAGAAGGTATTGTCTCTTCCTTCCTTTTAAATATTTTGACTCCCTCTGAAGTCTAAAGGATAGATATCTTCCTTTTCCTGTTTGCTAACCTGGAGATATCTCATGTCTTCTCAGGTGCTCTACTGACTCTAAAGTATTTTGATGATCTCTGTATTAGGAGAATAACCAAGATGGCCTCCCATAGGGATAACAACCAAAAATGACCTCCTGTACTAGAATAATAATCAATCAAGAAAAATTGGACTCCCGTACCAAGGATAATGGTCCAAGTCATGAGGGCTCTCACTCCAGGGATAATACCCTTCATTACCAAAATGCAATCAACTACAGGTTAATGATTAAATCAAATAAGGAAAGTAGTACGACAACTTACCCTAGTCTACAGTTATGCTCACTCTTTGTATTTGGTTTTCCTGAGAAAGGTTAGAGGAAGTAATCCTCATTTCTCATGTCTTCATCTTTCTGAGGTGGGTCTGGATCAATGTTAGCGGTGGAAGCATATTGTCTTCCTTTCTTTCTGGTAGGACAATTTCTCGCAAAGTGGCCATACTTGTCACATCTGAAGCATTGGATCTTTGACATGTCTTTTCTTTGATCATGCCCTGAAGCTGATGAAGTCTTCTCATCTTTGAATGTTTGCCTGCAGTTTCTTTTAAATCTTCCTCCTTTCTTTGTATGGAGTGCAAGAGCATGATTGTCATCATGAGGGGAGTCTTCCACTCCTGTAGCTCTAAGTCTGATTTCTTCTTGGGTATAGTCTGTCCACAGACGAGTAGATAGTTTTTCTCTTCCACTGATACTTTGAAGAAATGGTTCCCAATGTTTTGGAATATTATTGAGAGTGGTCAAAACAAGTTCTCTGTCAGATATGATTTCTCCAATGGCACCTAGCTGATCTCTGATCTCTGACATCTTCATAAAGAAGGCAACAACAATGTCACCTTTTGTCATCTTGATATTTTGGAGTAGTCCATCATCCCATACTTCCCTTGCCCCAGGAAGATTTCACCACGCTTCTGCCATACTTCTAGTCCCGAATAATAATGCATGAGACCAAGATCCTTCATATCGAATTTAGAGGCTAACTCCCTCTTACATTGAATAATGAGAGGCTCTGCACTTGTTCAAAACAAATCATCAACATATAGTAGCATGATAACAGGTGCATCATTCACAACCTTGTAATAAAGGTTTGGATCAACATAGTTCTTGGAAAATCCAAGTCTCATCAAGTAACTGTCAATTCGTTTATTCATCATTGCCTTAACAAATTGGTCAATGGATCGGTTCTTTCTTTCTACTACACCATTCTGCTGAGGATTGTAGGGAGTAGTGAGCTCCCTCTTAATCCCGATCTCTCTGCAGAATGTCTTGAAGTCATATGAGGTGTACTCTCCTTCATTATCAAACCTCAAGATCTTTATCTTCTTTTTGGATAATATTTCCACAAGTGCTTGAATTTCTTGAACTTACTAAATACTTCCCTTTTTGCTTTTAAGAAACATAGTATACATACCCGCTTAGTGAGGAGGTTGACATTGGTCCACACACATTTGAGTGAACAATGTTCAAAACTCCTTTTGCTTTACACGCTTCCTTTAGAATTTGTACTTGATGAGATCACCTACCTCACCACTTGATGGAGTCATTTGCTCCATGTTTGCAACTGTCACTGTAGCTCCTTCTCAGAGCTATCACCTGTGACCTGCCCTGAACAAGAATAACAAGAGAAAAATTATTTCCAATAGCATTTTCATAAGAACATATCTATGGTAACAAGGATGATAGTCATCATAGAATTACTAAGGTGACTTGCCTGAGAGCAAAACAAGAAATATCTCCTAGAGGAGATGTTAGTTCATTTTGCAAACAAGTGCAATAAGCATCTATATCAATAGTACTTACATGCAACCAAGTATACCTAGCAGTAATAGAACCTTTCAAAGATTGTTGTCACAACTATAGTGTTTACTTGTACTGTAGCAACTATCAAACTTGATATGTGCAAATTGAAACTTAACAATTTGATCAATCAAACCTAGAACCTAGAGCCTCAGTTGCTAGGGAGGGTGCGCTTGTTCCTCTAAATGTACTGAATCCAAGATAATTGCTTGGACAAGGTCTCTTGTATATCCCCTGCAAACACACTCATGCTTCGCTGGTTGATATAACTTGAAAAACATATACAAGTGCATACCTTTGAAATTTGTAGCATCGTTCAGCTTGTCTTCTAATCTGAAACTAGATACCATCTTGACAAGAAGAGGTTAGAAACTAAATAAAAAAGGTTAAATGATTAGAACAAGCTAGAAAACCTGAATTTCAACTTTGACCACAAAGTCAATTTTGACCAAAAGTTAACCTTTGACTTTGACTTTGACCAAAAACTCAAACTTATTGTTTTTGTTGGCTGAGGGCACCAGAGGGTGCGCTAGGCTAGGGTGCACTAGAATACCCAAAAATTAGGTCCAACGCTTCACTGAAAGTGCCCAAGAATTTAGGTTAGGGTTTGTTGCTGCTGCAAGCTAAAAAACCCTAGTTAAAATATTCGACTGGTTAGACTGTTCTGAAGGTAGTGTGGGCCCATAACTTGTTAAAATATTCGATGTGCTCATTTTAACCATAGACAATATCACTATTGTCACCCAACCATAGGCATGCAGCCACCCTCGAGCACCTCAACCTTTGCTAGATAGAAAGATTTCGGAAAGCCACACTAGAACCAACAGATAAACCCTAGTTGCAACAGTGGCATAAGATGGAACCAAAAACACCATCCAATTGCAACAACAACACAAGACAAGGATATCACACCTTCTCCAAGGGTAGCGCACAAGAGAGAGAGTCTGCACAACCATAGAACAAGAACAATACTCAACTGCAACAGTTGCAATTACACTTCTTCCCCAAATTTGCACCTTCAAGAAATTCACCAATATACTCCAAGATGTCACCAAGAATACCACTAAGAGATACTAGAAGGTGGGGCGCATATCTTAGGCTAGATAACGCTAGAGAGAGAGATCAAGAATCACCCCAGAAGATGCACCTTCCTTTCTTGCAACCGCAACTCCAAACTTGCGCTATACTTTACTAAGAGAGTGAGTGAGGTGAGTGTGTACAAATGAGCTCAAGCGCCTGCTATTTATAGTGGTTCTTGTCACCTGTCTGGGTTGACTTGTCCTTCTAGAAGCTAATACTTTAATATTAATTATTTCACTGAGCTGACTTGTCTTCTAGGGTTTTTACACATCCGTTTATGATTACTCTGGCTTCCAGAATATTCTATTCTAGTCAAAGGTTACACATGGAGGTTAATACATGCCACAGCTACCATAATATCAACACTATCTTGGTCACTTAGATGTGATAAGCTAGGTCCGAGATAGGTGAATGATAAAAGATGGTTATGCAAGATAATTGGGCAACCTGTACAAAACAAGAAACTTTCCAATGCATATATTGTTCAATTACCAAGTTATGTAGCATGCCATTCACCTTTAGACACTAGATATCAACTTAAACCAATTGTTGTGTTGTAAATTTGCAGAAGTAAACCGATTTATATCAACAAGGAATGATTTATAACAATAATAAGAAAAATAACCCAAAAATTAGCAATTGACACTCCAAATTTAGCCTACAAGAAGGGGAACAATATCCAATTGCCAAAACAATTTTCTGAGCAAGTTTTGCTACAATATTTAGTAAATATGTAGTAATAAACCGCAACCCTAATGGCTGTAGCATTCAATTTATGACAGCAACAAGTAAACCAATGATTATTCAGAGTGCTAGAGTACAATTAGCTTGCTAATGATGTCATAAATCCAATTTAAGAGAGAGTTTTGAGAAACGGAGTATTTAATTTAACTAGGGTTTCAATCATCACTTGCATTTCAACTAGACTAGTGCCGTGTCTCTTTTTGGGGCAATGAGTCAAGGAACAGACCATGAAAATTGTTAGGTGCAAGAGAGATGAAGATCAAGCTAGGGCATATAGCCTCATAAACCTTGACTTTAACTTCTTAAAAACAAACCCTAGGAAAAATCGCCTCATAAACCCCAGGTGTTGTTTTTTCTCTAACCTCTAGCAACAAGATTTAATTGAACTAGGTCAAGCCCTAGGGGGATAAAGCCTCTTAATCCCTAAGACTTGAACTAGCCAAGACAAGAACCCTAGGGTATAAAGCCTCTTAAGCCCTAGAAAAACGTCTTAATGCTTCAACAATTAATGATAATTGAAAGTAGGGAGGGGGATAAAGCCTCTTAATCCCTCCTAGGGTTTCAAGCATACAAGGTACATGCAACAATTAAGCCTCTAAAAGAGCATTTACCAAAGATACACCACATAAAAGCAAGAAATTTGAAGAAAGAAGACTTACTAGGCCAAGCGCATGCATGAGGAAACCCTAATTCACCATCCAATCATCAACAATAGACAAGCATCCAATAAAATTCTTCCTTCAGGTGGTGCGCACTAGATTCCAAAAGA
The DNA here is from genome assembly GCA_009831015.1 of Picea engelmannii. Classification (NCBI taxonomy): domain Eukaryota; kingdom Viridiplantae; phylum Streptophyta; class Pinopsida; order Pinales; family Pinaceae; genus Picea; species Picea engelmannii. Next base: position 224,959 of record ML807564.1, read on the forward strand.
CCAAGAAGAGTGGAGCAAACTTTTTTAGAGAGTGCTCTCTCACAAGTGTGAGGAGTTGTGATGATGATAAATGAATTTGAGTGCTCCCTCTCTTTATATGAGGTAACCAAGCACTAATTGTCCACATAATTTGAGTAAAACATCAACAATCCATGCTAGAAGTGGGGCCAACCCCTCAAAATATTCTCTACAATGATAAATCATGAAAATAATACATCATAGGGTCACACGTGCAGTGATGTCAAGGCTCCCAAGGGTGAAGGAGGGCCTCCAAAGGCCACATGTCATCGTCCAAGGTGCAAGCAATGTGGAAGAATGCCAAAATCATCATGTGGTGTCCATGTGGCAAGCAAACCCCATCATCTCCATCAAACCGTAGTATGGCGTCATCATAGAAAAGGCCCAACGTCCATTGTGGAGAGGGTAGTGTCCAATGTGGAGAGGGGTATTTCTCATCTCTGCATGGCATCCAACCGTCCACTAGTGCAACGTCCTCCATCTAATGCATAATAATCCCCGGGGTATAGTGCGTAGGGTGTGGGCTTCTTTCCCATCTGTGTGCCACTATGACTATATCTAGCAAATGCAAGCCCATTTGTTCGTCGTCCAAGGGCCAAAAGATGTGAGAGCCTGTATCTGAGTGTGTCAAGCTATCAATGACTCAACGCTCTGCATCACACGTTCCATATCCAGTAAACAAATGCACAACATCCTAGGTGAAAGCAGGGGACATCCTTTAAAGAACCATGTCAGGTGCATCCCAATGAAATCAAAGTATGGAATCAAGTAAAACCAATGTTCACAAGGTATAAGAGCCCTTAGATCATACAAAGTAAGACGTTACTTAACATAGAAGCCACATAAACAATTCACATCAAGTATCTCCTTCAAGCTTCACATTAGCTCGAGACTTTATGTAAGTTGGCAAGTTTGAATATGGGAGGACCATCATTAGACCCTATTAGGTGTGCCAACCAAAATAGGAAAGAAAAGACCCAAGTAGAGGGATATGTCCCCTGAGGAGTAGGAAAGAAAGGAACCCTTCAAAAGTAAGTGTGATAGTTAAACGTGCGGGGCTTACTTCATGGCTTATGGAATCATTTGGTCCATTTGTAAGAGCGCCTTTGTGGAGGGTGCACTTGCTCTTGAGTTACCACTTTCTAGGCGCAACGTTTTTCCAACCCCTCAATCTGCCTTTTATTAATTTGCAAGTCCCCTTGATAAGGTTTCAAGCTTTAGTATTCATTTATTTGGGATTGGGGAGAACGCGGAAAGGGTAGAGCTCAAGTATGCACTGGCTTTTAAAAGTGCTTGCTGTTATTTCTTTCTTTCTTTAGCATCATTCTTTCTTCTTTATTTTTTACTAGCAGCTACAATCAACCTCTGAGCCTTTAGCCCCTCTTCTCACGAGAGAATGAGCCATGACGCATTACCGAAGTTTAGTACACTGTGACAGGCTCTAGGATGGTAAGTGTCAAGTATGGCGGGGAAACAAAGCATTACCCTTGTGAGGGCCCCCAGTAATACCCCTTTTCCTTGGGGGTGACAACACGAGCCTAGAGTACAAATGATGGCCACCAAGGTGAAACAAAGAAACAAACATAACTTCTTGAGTTTATGATCCATTATTCAACTTCAACCAATGATCCTCATTTACATGCCTAGTATATTAAGCACAACACTCTGTATGAAAGGACTAATGTACCTCATGATGACACTGGCTTACCATCTCCCAAAGACTGTGCTGATTGGATGTGATGAGCTTTGCTGTTCAAGAGTGAAAGAGGCATCTGAGGGTGGTTGCTGGACTGCCATGGGTGGACATGCTGATCATCATCATTGTCTTCATTGTGGGCCATGAGACATGATCTCTTGTAGTTACCCCTAGGCATGGGGGGGTAACAAGACATAGAAGCATATAATAACGTAAAGTCAAATTGAATTTCTTAATGTCTAAGTCTAATATCTAATTGACCATTATAAGCTAATATTTACTTTAACAAATCTAGAGGACCACAACTATCAATTTCACAACATGTAAATGACTACTATTTTGAATTTATAAGATGAACATAGACAAGAGGAATGGGAAAAAGCAATGCATGTAGAGTATGATTCCTTACAGAGAAAAGAAACATTGAAATTCATGGAATCACCTAAATGTAAAGGTAAATTGACTTATAGAGATTCCAAGTAGGTGAATGCAACTTTATACAAACAATTGATAGAGAGCTTGATCTATCTCACTTGTGCTAGGCTATATTTGGGTTATACAATTTTGATTGTTTTATGCTTCATGGTAAGTCCCAAACTTTGTTATTGGATCTCGGGAGTGAAGCGACAATGAGAGCGAGAGCACAATGTAGTCTTTCCTAGAATAATCTTGAGAGTGATGTGGCCTTGGGAGTGTTTCGTATACACATATTAGTATATATTTTTATATCTTATAATGCATATATATTCAAAACAAAGTTGCAAAGTGCCAAATTTGTTGCAAAAACATAGCTTTGAGTGCTATTGATACAAATGCTACATTATTAAGAACTAAATAGTAGATTAGAGCATTTACCATTTAGTAAAAAACTAGATGCTATTAACCATTTAGTAGTTACAAAGATAAAAATCATATAACATAAAGTAGAATAAGAAATGAAGTAGATAACATTGATTATATAGTAGTTACAAAGTTATAAACTGGATGGTAGGAACTATAATGTGAAATGACATAGGTTATCATGATGCATAGTTATAACATGTATAGAATGGTGTTTACAAAACATGCCATTTGTCTAATTTACAAAATAGGAATTGAAACATTGCACTAAATTGAAGTCTTTGACAAGTGAAACAATGAAATAAGAGAAATGAGGTTATTGTGCAGAACTTTAATGAGGTAAACCCCAGAATCTTTAGGGAACAAGGCCACAAACTCAACATGTCACTTGTAGGAATTGAACTTGGGTGGGGATGATAACAATCATTATTGTAGGTTCTTCCTACAAGCAATGGTGGTCCTGTGTTGATCAATTGTAGATGCCTCACCATGTGCATGTTCACCACCCCCATGTGGCTATGGAGTGAAGAGGCATGTCAACCCTCTTCCTTGAAGAGGGATTAGGGCTTAAGCAAGTTGTAAACCCTCTTCGGTGAGGGTGTGGGGCATAATGGAGCCTTACTATAGGCCCCAAACATCAAATGAATAACTAAAAACTACTAAAAATTGACAAATTTTTGCTAGTCATGGGAGTGGTCATAGAAGTGCCTTGGAACGCATCATGGAAATCTATATGCAATACTTGAGAGTACACCTCAGAGTGCAAGGGAGTGACCAAGACTGTTCTAGGGAGTTTTCTCCCTAAAGTTTCCCGGGAGCACAAAATTACAATTTGGGAGTGCACTTAGAAGAGCACTTCTGTTGTGCTTCCTATATGTTACCTCTCAATTTGCACGAGGACACACCCAATTGCAGAGGACAAATATTTTGATGACATTGATTGATCACTTGTCAGAAACAGGGGCTGTTTTATGGATGCACACACTTTTATCGACATTACCCTTATGGTATTATATACCGATTAACTACCTCAACAATTAGGTGCGTTATGTTCAGAGGGAAGTAGATAGTGCAAAGTTACTTGCCTATGCCCCTAGAGCCTAGCAAGAGCACCATTGATCGACCGGTGGCACACTACTTGCAAAGTACCAATGATACTTTGATGTGTTTCCAGAGATATGATGGTACATTTGATATGTGATACAAGCACTTCATTTGATTATTCGTTAGTGAGACATGGTTAGATGGGATTGATGATACATTTTGCCTAGGTGATGATTTCTCTAGTACATGGGGTTATATTTCACTTGATGATGACACTCTTTATGGTTACATCACTTTATTGGATAGTGAATAGCTTATTGACCCCTTTTACTATGGTTTAGAGGTGATTATTGATGCAATCGATGTGGTTATACCCTCCTAGTGAGAGCATCCTAGCTCATGATATGGTTTTTGATGATTATTTCACTTTTTTTTTGTTGACTAAGGAAATCAACAACTAGTTGGGCACGTACTCGCGTGACACATGGTCATGTTATCCGACTGTTATCCCAGGCATGCCAACGTGGCCCCTCACACGACACACATGGCTAGTCGAGAGTTTTGAACCGGTGACTTCACATAACAGAGTGTCTTAACAATACACTCCATCACCAACTGTTCTACACCCCGAGGACTGATGATTATTTCACTTTATTAGAGGTGTACATGATGGTTTATGTGGTGCGTGTTATCACACAATTTGTAGTTTGGGAAAAGCCCAACCCAATCCACGAAAGTGTGATAACTAAGGGAGTACCTATCCACTGCCACCTTAGATAGACAGTCCCCTCGCTTTAGTGATGATGAAATCACCACAAGGGGGGAATCCTGGTGACCCTAGGGGGATTGAGATGGAAAGTGTGAGAATGATCGATGAACACCCCTATAGGTCAAGATTGGAGGAACAAGGCTTGAGAATGAGACTTGTACATGGACAATGGTTGCCAAGTGTTGTGTACCTGCAAAACAATGTTAGCCCTACCCAGAACAAGACGCATTATAGATATACAAGCCTTAAACCAAAGGGAATCAAGCAAAAAGTGTTGTTGTATAAAGCTAGCAATGACTAGTCAAACTTCCAATGGTTAAAGAAAGACTTTGGTGGCGTTAAGGGCTGTTTATTAAGTGTTATCAGCAAGTTATTATGACATCCAAGTGGCTGTAGCAAACAATTGCTACAGTAGCAAGATCTAGCCACAAAAATCAACAAGTAAACCGTCCAAATGACAGCCAATAACTAGTAGAATTATAATCTAGGTTCACAAGTAAATTTCAATGGTAGATTAGAGAGCAATAGATGATGAAAAAATGATTTTGCAGCAGCCCTAATGGCTGTAGCATTAATTTGTAACAGCAAAGAGAATTACTTGGCTAAACTAGACACCCTTAGGGCACAAAGAAGCTTAAAGCATGAAGAATTGATTCCGACTTGAACAATTGCAATATCTAAAAAATTCACGCATACCAATGTAACAATTTTATATCTCCAATGCAAATTAGATTAGTGCCTTATCAATTGGGTTAGTGGAGTCTCGACTCTCGTGTAAGAGCTAGTTTTGTTACTTCTCTAGCGGTGTAAGCCCTTTTACTCCCTAGAGCAAACAAAACTAGCAATGTAAATCTAGTAGGGTGTAAGCCCTTTTACTCCTAGCAATCTTTGTAAAAATATAGCTTACTCAAAGATAACAAGGTAGACTTGATGGAGGGTGAATGCCCTTATACTCCAAGGGTCTAGACAAATCAATGCTTGAAACAAGAAGAAACCAAACAATAAATGCAGAAATTCCTTACCAATTTCAAGAACAATATGAAGAAACCCTTCTTTATCAAGTATATTCCACTAAAATACCAAGAACAAGCCTTTGAAGAAATAGTGCCTTAGTTATCTTCACCAATAGACATAGTACTAGCATCTAAGAAGTTGATTTTTCAATAAGCTAGGCTTAAGCTTAGTCACCGGGTTCGCCGATTTTCATTGAAAAAATTCGAAAATCGACGAATTTTATCGGCACCCGATTTTAATCGATTAAGTTCGCCGTACATAATCTCGAATTTAATCGCCGTACATAATCTCGAATTTAATCGCGAACTTAATGGTGAATTTAATCGTGAAATCCTAGGGTTCGATTTTATTTGTTTTAGGTTGGAAAAAAGACGGGTAAAAAAGCCGCGATTTATCTTGCCTCTTTCAATTTTGTGTCCATTCCCCACGCCGCAGCCTTAATCGTGCTCAATTACGCGATTTATCTCTGCCTCTTTTCGATTTCGTGTCCATTCCCTAGCCTGCGAGTGTAAGCTCCACGCAACATCAGGGCAGACTCCACGCAACATCAGGGCAGACTCCACGCAGCAGTAGACCCGGGTCTTGATTCTCCACGCAGCAACAGACTCCCACTCCAGCAACCACTCGTCAGTGGTCATGACTCACCACGCAGCTGCAGCAACAAACTCGTTACTCCACACTGCACAGCAGCGGCCGACATCAACAGACTCCACGCAGGTGGCAGCAGCAGCTCCCGACCCCGACTGAGGACTCCATGCTAGTTGAGCTCCGGGACCCGACCCCGACTGAGGACTCCACGCTAGTTGAGCTCCGGGACCTGACCCCGACTTCAAGCTGCGGCCCTGCAGGTAAGTTTTAATATTGTTTTTTTTTTTTTTAATTTAAATT
>ML807565.1:0-40507 GCA_009831015.1 Picea engelmannii
AACATAAAGAAATGAGACATATGTCATGCACACCAATAACCAACAAGCATGCATATTATAGATACATATTTCATAGATAAATAAATACACATCAGAATAAATACACAGGTAAATAAAACCATGACAGAGAGAACTTATCTTTAATGAAACATATAACCAACTGGCTGCAGACCAAGGACGTTCCACTCAACTATAGACACTACTGTTCCAAGTCTCAACAACAATGTCACTCACGAGCCAAGGCTATGAAACCACAAGGATGGCTCTAGAGTGTCACTCAACTTCCTAAACCAGTCAACACTCAAGCTCTCACATGATTTTCAACACACACAACAATCCAAAGTACACCAACTCTCTTATACCCAACCTACACAAACCAAGAGAATGGACCCCCTTCTTTGCCACATAGTCCCTTAAGCTGTCCATCTCCTTCCAAGGCTCCAATGCATCTGGTCAAGAATCTCCATGCTGGGACTCTCAAGATTCGTAGCTTTGGTAAAAACTTAACACATGCCAATGCATCTCAGACATGCATGCATTAATTCATGCCTGGAATACACTAGAAATCATTACAACCAACAAAACCATGGCTCCTCTCCAACAATTCGTTTTTCTTTCCCAAGCTAAAAACATGAATGAGGAAATATGATTGGGTGAAGAATGAATGGAGAGAGCACATAATGAAATGTGTGAACAATGAATAATGAGTGAGTGAGTGAAGAAGAAAAACCCCCAAACAACCCACAATATGGGTTTATATATTTACTTGCAAATCAACGACCACATGGCCTTCCCCAAGAATATCATGTAACCACTCTTCTGGATTCAAACAATTATGTGTAAATAAAATATAAAACAAATGCTTAGCTCCTCAAGCCCCCTCTCTTGTGGAATCGTAGCCCCCTATAACTCTTGTTCTTTCACGTCTAGCAACAAGTGATGTATTTATTATTAATAATGATCAAAACATTACATTTCCTAGGCACACTGGCCTTTCATTAATTAACAAAATACATTATTTAATATGGGGCTCAAAACCAGGGTATTACATTTCCCTCCCCCTTATTTTAGCACTATCCTTAGTGCATATATAAAACCTAAATCAAAATTTCAAAATTTATTCAAAAAGTTGTGGGAACTCTGCCCACATGGCATCTTCATGCTCCCAAGTAGCACCTTTAGGACTGTAGTAGGTCCACTGGACTTTTACTAGCTCTATAGCTCGATTCCGGAGCATTTTGACCTTTCTGTCCAATATTCGCATTGGATGGATGACCTGAAAGTCTCCCTCTGTCTCTACCTGAATCAGATGCCAATCAATAACATGGTTAGGATCATGTACACATTTTTTTAGCAAAGAGACATGAAATACATTATGCACATTCATGGAAGCATGCAATGCAAGTATGTATGCAACTGGCCCTATTTTGTCCAATATCTCAAATGGACCACATAATCTGGTTTCTAGCTTTGTACAACTACCCAAATTCAAAGAGATATTCTTGGGATTCACTTTTAAAATCACATGCTCTGCCACTTTAAATTCTCTAGTTATCCTATTCTTATCTGCGTAAATTTTCTGTCTATCTTGAGCTGCCTTTAAATTCTTCTTAATTCTAACCATCTGGTCTCCCATATCCTTGAGCATTTTTGGCACAAGTACCACTTTGTCTACTGGGTTGTCCCAACTCATTGGAGTATTGCATTTCCTACCATACAAAGCTTCAAATGGGATCATTTTTAATGAAGCTTGATACCCATTATTATAGGCAAACTCAACCAAGTGAAAGTAATCCTCCTACTTAGATGGCTTATCCATCACATACATTCTCAACATGTATTCAATTACTTGGTTGACTCTCTCTGTATGCTCATCTGACTGTGGATGGTATGCTGTGCTAAAGTTTAGATTTGTACCAAATCCTTTAAACAATCCCCTCTAGAAATTTGAAGTAAATTTTGTATCTCTGTCTGCAAGAATTTCCTTAGGTATCCCATGCAACCTAGAAATATTCCTCATGTAAATTTATGTAATATTAGCTGCTGTATGAGTCATTTTTACAGGAAAAAATGAGCAACCTTTGTCAATTTATCAATCACTACCATGATTGAATCATGTTTTCTTGTTTTCCTAGGAAATTTAGTTATAAAATCAATGGTTACAAATTCCCATTTCTTCTCTGGAATTGGTAATGGCTGTAGCAAACCCGCTGGGTGCGTATGCTCAACCTTCACTCTCTGACATTCCATACATCTAGCAATGTAATAAACAACATATTTTTTCATTCCTGTCCAAAAGAAATGGCTTCTTACTACTGCAATTTTTTTCTGGTAACCGAGATGTCCGACATATGGAACATTATGCATTTATTTTAATACCAAATTCCTAAGTTATCTAGAACTAGGAACATACATTCTATTTTTATGCATAAGTAATCCATCTTCCTTCATCTCGTATTCTTTAATTTTTTGTTGTACATTTTCTTGCTGTAAGATTTGTTTTACCTATAGGTAATGCTGATTTGTAACAACAACATCTAGAATTATGCTCTTTAAATATGATTGATGCATACCAATGGTTGTAGAATGCATGGGATGTACTCTTCTACTAAGTGCATCGACAAATTTATTTTCTTTTCCTTTGATATGCTTGATGTCAAAATCGTATTCACTTAAAAATTCCAGCCATCTCATTTTCCTAGCTGTTCAAAGTTGCCATCTTCCCCATGAGATAATGCCTCCACATCTTCAATGCATGAATAATGGAAACAAGTTCCAAGTCATGTGTGGCATAGTTCCTCTCATGTTCTTTAATATTTCTAGACTCATAACCAATGACATGTCCATTTTGAGTGAGGACTCCACCAAGTTCTTCCTTGCATGCATCTGTACATACCACAAAACTTTCATTTGGGTTAGCAATCTTTAAAACAAGTGAAATAGTAAGTAATTCTTTCAACAAATTAAAGTTCTCTTCACACTCAGATGTCCATTCAAATTTAGTTCCCTTCTTTTGCAAATAAGTGACGGGATGAGGAATCTTAGAGAACCCTGCTATAAATATTCTGTAGTAACCATCTAAACCCATAAAAGATATAACTTTTGAAACATTCTTGGGTGTTGGCCATCCTCTAATCGCTTCAATCTTCTCTGGATCTATTCTTGGTAAAACGAACACTTATTAAGATTGGCATACAACTGATATTCCCTCAGCACTTGAAATACCAAGATTAGGTGATGTTCATTCTCCTCCTATGACTTAGAATAGACAAGTATGTCATCCAGGAATACTATGATAAAATTATCCAAATAATTTTTGAATATGAAATTCATTAAGCACATATAGATAGCTGGTGCATTGGAGAGTCCAAATGGCACCACTACAATTCATAATGCCCATACCTGATTCTAAATGCTGTCTTATTGATGTCTTCTTCTTTAATTATTACCTGATGGTACCCTGATCTCAAGTCTATCTTTGAAAATATCTTTTCCCCTCTTAGCTGATGAAAGAGGTCATCAATTCTAGGTAGAAGGTACTTGTTCTTTACAATGGATTTATTCAGCTATCGAAAGTCAATACACAACCTCAAAGTTCCATCCTTATTTTTGACAAAGAGTACTGGTGCTCCCCAAGGTGAAAAATTGGACGTATGTACCCTTTCCTCAACAATTCTTCCAACTGCACTTGTAATTCTTTTAATTCGGGTGTACTCATTCTGTAAGATGTTTTTGATACTGAGGCAACTACTGGCACTAAATCAATAAATAAATATATCTCCCTCTTTGGTGGAAACCCTGATATTTCTTGGAATACATCTTCAAATTCTTGTAGTATCGAAAATTCTTCAAGGCTTGGCCCCTTTGTATTTTCTGTCTCCTCCATATGGGCTGCATACAATTGACATCCTTTTCTGAAACATCTCTTCAAATGTAAGGATGAAATCTCCCTTATAGAGATGGGTCTTGGAACTCCTTTCAGAGTGCTCTATTTTCCTTCTTCATCAAGACATGTGAATGTCTTGTTATGAAAATCTAGGACAACATGATGCTTGTCCAACCAATCCATTACAATTATAATATCATAAGACCCCAATGGTATAATATTTAGATCAACATTAATATTCACACCATTAATACTTATGGAACAACCTATGACCATATCATGGATTCTCCTTTTTCTTCCAGTGGCTAGCTGAACCAAACTTGATTTTTCCAGCTTACTTTTCTCCAAATGTAATCTATCCACTATTTTAGGATCAATGTAACAATGAAGTGCTCTTGAATCAATTAAAATAGAAACATGATGATTAATGATGTTACCTTCCACCTCTATCTAAAGCTGCATATATTCTTCACATGCTTTCTACTGTTGTCACCTCTTGGATGTTGTGCATGGTCTTCACTTTGTCCTTTCTGTGAGGGAAATCATTGTACATGTGATGTTCTTTGCATCCCCAACATTGGATTTGTGGTCTTCCCCTTTTTCCCAAGGAGTCTCCTCTCTTGGATTCATCCTTAGCATACTGGTCGGGCTGATTTTTATTTGGGCTATTTCTATTGAAAGGAGGTTTGAACCCTTTCTTTCTCTGGTCAAACTTATCCTTCTTATTATCCTTCCAATATTTTTGCATGGATTCTCTTCCCTTACCTTTCTCATACATGTACTTATCCTTCCTAATGGTCTCAATCAAATTCCTGGGTTCATCATATTGAATCTTTTGTTTATAAAAGGATGGAAGTCCACTAAAAAAACTCTGTATTTTTACCTTCTCATATTTTATAAACCCCACATACTTTAGTAGCCCCAAGAAATCCTTTTCATACTCTGCCATGGTCATTCTTCCTAGCCTAAGTTCAAATAAATCTTGCATTTTTTTGTCATAGAAGTGCTCTGAAAGGTACTCTTTCTGAAAATATTTATTGAACTACTTCTAAGTGATCCTACTCTCATTAATGTTCTCAACTTGATTTAGTTGATCACACCACATAACATATTTCCCATGTAAATGGTATGTGGAAATTCTGTATTCTAGGTTTGATGAGTATTTATGCAATTGAAAATACCTCCTGAGTCCAAGAAAGCATGTTTCATCATCATCTTCCCTTTCTCTTTCACCATCAAAGGATAGTGGATTAAGCTTCCTCAACTCTCCTTGCAAACTGTCCAATTCATGTCTTCTTCTTTGGTTCCTAACAGGAGACACCTCAAGACTACTTATGGAATCTTCATATGCATAAAATTTCCTTGTTGAGTAGGGAGTTGAGTGATGTCTATGAGTTTTGATAACACTTCTCGAATAACCAACTCTTCTGCGATTATCTCTTCTTTCATGAAATCTACCCTCTTCCTCCTGTTTTGAGTTTGATCCATTCTTTGTTTGCCTCTACAACTGATTTAAGCTTTGCATCACTTGATCATTTATCTGATTGTTTTTTCTTATCAATTTCTCATTGTCTACTTTGTAACTCTGCACTTCTATTTTTAGGATTCTCACAGTCTCTATCAATGTTTCTTGCTCCCCTATGCCCGTGTGTCGGTTGGATTCCATCTTTGTTTTACCAACACTAATATTTTGACCTTTGACCTCTTTATCATGGATGCAATATCCCTCTCCTTATTCTGTTTCTTGAATATGCATTTTTATACTGAAATGATATGTTTACACCCCCTAATTCTGCAAAATGTGCAAACAACCATTTTGTTAGGATTATGCATATTATAAAAAACAATTTGCCAAACAATGCTATAGGTCCTTTTTATTCTTAGTTCATGAAGAAATATATTATCATTATCCATATTATAACAATTCCATGTTATTATCATCTGAATCATTTGTCCCAATGACTATAATCTTTCTCCAATTCGATATTTGAGTTGAAAGTTATGGCTTCCCGAAAAATCACTTTCAACCCCTTTTATTTTGTTTTGCAAAAGATCTTGTCGAAATATTCCACAACTCTTTTAACTTGTATAGAATTCAAATTTTGCACATGCACTTCCTTCAAACTATTTTCCATGTGACCACAGCTCTAAACCACATGCTTATTCACTCTTTAGTGCCTTCCTCTCTATTCTTCTACATAGGAGCTTGTTCGAACACAATATTCGAGGGCTTGGTTACTTCTAGGTCCCTCACACCTCTAATTGACCCCTTTAACTTATCATGATACTGGTGCTGGGACTAAGTCCTTCAGACTTCGGCCTTCAACTATTTTCCCTTTTCAATATTCCAACTTCTCCCAGAGTAAACTTCGCCGAAACCCTTCTATTAACTCCATTAGCAGATCAGATGGCCGAGATTTAATCTCCCGTTGACTAGACGATCCTGCCCCATATGGAGGAGTCAACGAGATCAACGACCATGACTTAATTAGGAGCTGGGATGTACGGTCCTTAATTAGTTCGGGACTTCGACGCTCCAAGACTCCGAGACATTACAATTCTCAAGTTGTTCAACTCCCCCAGAGTTTTACCCACCGAAGCACTTACCCTATCCTTCCACTATTTAATCAGATGATCACGAGGAATCCCAAAGGGTCTTAGATAAATGACCTGCATGAATTATATACTCTGGGACTCCAAGACATTACCACTCATGAGTTTCTCAACTCCTCTAGAGTTATACCTACCGAAGCCGTCATAAAGTGACGATGACGTCTTACCGTCGATTAACCCCTTCACTTACGCTATCCTTCCAATAGCTTAATTCGGTGACTAGGAATTAATCAAGTGTTGGGATGGATGGTCCTTAATCAATTCGGGACTTCGACGCTCAGGGACTCCGAGACATTTCAACTCTCCCAGAGTGATACCTGCCAAAGTGATTACGCCATCCTTCCACTGCTTGATCTAATGATTGAGAAAGGTCCTGAAGGGATATTAGATCGATGGTCTACGTGAATTCACAACTTCGATCTTTGACACTTTTGCTGGTAGAGACGTTGGACACCCTCGAAGTCCATACTCTTAGAGATGACATGGAATGTTGATGTCACCTATGGTGACATTGACCCATGTCATGTGTGCCATGTGTCACTAAAAAATGAACAGGTTGGGGTCCAAAAGGTATTGAATCCGGGTGACACATGTCCCCACAAGACACCCCTGCCACGTGGTCTATGACATGTCATCAATCAACTAGACGATCCACATTCCTCCGCTCCAGATCTGACGACCTACATGATTTCATAGACTATGGATTTGCACTTCCTGGTTTTGACACTTTAGGGCTTCGAAACTTCAGGGATTTTCCCATTCTCTAGTAATCATCGAAGTGGCGAAGTTCTGAAGTCCTGAAACTTCACTATCCTTCCACTCTGGATCTACGACTCACATTACTCCCAAATTATTATCATATTAGACAGCTGGAGGGACTTCACAACTTCGGCCTTCGGTATTTCTAGAGGCCCAAACTTCTCACATCCGGAGGGTCAACAATGGATGACCATGATCAAAAACCGATATTTCACCAGATATTCCTATCATATCGGACAACTAGTGGGACTTCACGACTTCGACCTTTTCATGCTTCTTCCTTGTCTGTAATAATTACCAAAGTGGAGAAGTTCTAGAGTTTTTCGTCTCCTGCTTGGCTTCGATCAAATACTGTGATCACTCTCAAAACACAAAAGGGATGGCTATGATTCCATGATCCCTTACAAAGGATCGGTGTCTGCATGATGATTTGGTTTCTATGCGATCTCTGCAACACTATCTCTCTCGATCTTTAAGATCGCAAGGACATATCCATTTTTAACCATAATACCCTATTCATAGTTCCAGCCCATACCAGTTTGATGTTTCAACTTGAAGCTCTGATACCAATCTATAATGTACCCAACCACCCCTAGGTCGAGATACACTACTTGAAGCAGTAACATACCCAACCACACATACGCTGAGCATGCTACCTCAAAACTCACTTTTGAACTAATTTTGAATTCAGATAAATTTCTAATTAATAAAGAGGCATACAATATTCACATTCAGAGTTCAAGATTCATGCTACAACATAAATAAATGAGACATATGCCATCCATAACAATAACCATCAAGAAAGCATATTATAGATAAAAATTTCATAGATAAATAAATAGACAACAAAATAAATACATAGGTAAATAAAACCATGATAGAGAGAACTTATCTTTAATGAAATAAATCACCAACTTTCTGCAAACCAATGATGTTCCACCCAATCGTAGACACTGCTATTCCAAGGATCAACAACAATGTCACCCCCAAGCCAAGGCTATCAATCCACAAGGATGGTTGCAGAGTGTCACTCGGCTTCCCAAACCAGTCAACACTCAAGATCTCATAGGATTTTTAGTACACACAACAATCCAAAGTACACCAACTCTCTTCTACCCATCCTGCACAATCTAAGAGAATAGACCCCCTTCTCTTCCACGCAGTCCCTCAGGCTATCCTCATCCTTCCAGGGCTCCAGTGCATCTAGTCAAGAATCTCCATGTTGGGACTCTCAAGATTTGTATTTGTGGGAAAATCTTCATGCATGACAATGCATATTATACATGCAGACATTAATTCATGGATGGAATACACCAATAGTCATTACAACCAAAAAAACCATGGCTCCTCTCCAACAATTCATTTTTCTTTCCCAACCCAAAAACACAAATGAGTAAAGATGAGTGGGTGAAAGAATGAATGGAGAGATCACATAATGAAAGGTGTGAACAATGAACAAAGAGTGAGTGAGTGAAGAAGAAAAAACCCCAAACAATCCACAAGATGGGTTTATATATTTACTTTCAAATCAACAACCACATGGCATTCCCCAAGAAGATCATGTAACCACTCTTATCCTTTCAAACAATTATGGGTAAATAAAATATAAAATAAATACTTAGCCCCTCAAGCAAGGCTCTTGTGGAATTATATCCCCCTATAACTCTTGTCCTTGTACATCTAACAATTAGTGATGTATTTATTATTAATAATGATCAAAACATTACATTTCCTAGGCACACTGGCCTCTTTTGATTGTTTGGCCACTCCGGCCTTTCATAAATTAACAAAATATTTGATACGGGGCTCAAAACCTGGGTATTACAACAACTAATCTGATAAATGATTATAATAATAAAGAATCGTAAATGCTAGCCGTATAAGTAAAACTTCAACATGGTATCAGAGAAGGCCTGAAAGAGACCAACTCATAGTTTATAAAGAAGTGGCTAGCCTCAACACACCCTCTCCAAAATTCAGTTTTCAATGTTGCAGTTGTTGCAAAATTAGGGTTTATGCACAAACCCTAAAAGTGACATTTTTACCTTTGTTGGAGGAAGTTGGTGAAAATAAGATCACCTAGGAGCTTGTCCTAGGAGGGTACATCTAGTCCCTGGATCAGAATTAAAAAAATTGAAGTTTGATAAATTAGGGTTTCCTCATAAAACCCTAAGTTGCAGTTGCAGTATCAATTGCTATATCAGTTGCAATTGCAGTATCAGTTGCAATATCAGTTGCAGTTGCAGTGCTAGTTCCTTTGTGCCAATTCCTTCATGCCAGTTGCAACACCAATTGTAGTGAAAGTTTTTGTGAAGTGTTGGGATTGATTTTTATTATCCTAGTGCACCTTACCCTAGAAAATCTCCAGCTAACTTTAAGTTACAATTTGAATCACCTTTGAAGTTTTAAAGGTTCGTTATTGCTTGCCACTGCTTCCAGAGGGTGCCACTACCTGTTGATGCTGTCAGAGGTATGTACTTACATATTTTTAAACTGTATCATTATTTTAAAGGGTATTTGCAGGAGAAATGATCTTTTGTCCAAAAAATAATCGTAGATCCAGAGGGATCTCAGATCCAACGCATTCAGAGGAACTATGCACCCCAGGTTTGATTACTTTGATATGCCTCTACTTGTTATGGAATTATTGTAATGTTATGAATATCCAAGTTTCATTTTGATCTATTAAAGTTATCATACTAACCATTGGTCAAAATTAAAGTCAAAATATTAGATTGATTAAAGTTGATATTATAAAGTTTATTCCCTAACTCAGATTTATGTCAAGATAACATATTGTCTTAGTACATAGGACATGTTGAAGAAAGTACTTGTCATCTTGGTTGAAGGAGACTCGGAAGAAAAGCAACAAACTCATCCTTGAGGAAAATACTCCAGGTTCCAGGTTTGATTGATTAAATTGATAAGATTCAAATTTACACATATTAAGTTTGATAACTGCTAAACACTATAGTTGTGATCGCAATATTTGAAAAGTTTTATTGTTGAATACTTGGTAGCATGTGAGAACTATTAAGATAAATGTTTACTACAATCAATTACTAGATATAACTAACATCTGCTCTAGGATTTACTTCTTTTTTTGTTTCCAGGTTACCATGGAGGAATGATTGATCACAACACTAGTAGAGTGTTTCTCTCATTCCTTATTATTGTATTTCTTACTTTTTACCCTTGTTTCAAGAAGGTCACAAGTGATAGCTCTTAAGGAGCTACTGTGACGATTGTTCTTGCTATTGTTTTATTATTATTATAAAGAGTGTTATTCTTGTCTGCTATTTCTCCCTTGTTGTTCTTGTTCTGGGCAGTTCACATGTGATAACCCTGAGGAAGATATATTGACGGTTTTATGAGGAAACATATTATATGAGACATGGAGCAGAATATCCAAGTTGTATACATGACCATATACATCCATGTACCAAAGACGATGAAGAAAAAGCTTCTTTTGAGATACAAAGTATCTCATATGGAGATTGATTGTAAGGAGAAGAAGGCTCCAAACATGACCGAACATTAGAATAGAACTCACAGTAGACTTGGTCAATGGATAATGAAGCCACCTTGAAAGGAAGCATAATTTGTTTGAAGTTTGACTCAACTTTTCATATTAAGGCTTGGTAACCAACACCAAGTATATCATGCAAACACTATGAAGTTTTTGTAGACTCAGAGTAAGCTTGATCTCAGAAAGGATCATATGGGAAAAAGAGACATCTTCTAGGACTGGAAGACAGATTCCATGGATTGATAAGACTAGATCATAGCTTTAGAGACCTCTAGGAGACATGAAATATCCTGGGAATATTCCCTTGTTTCAGTGACATATGAGGAAGCCAGTTAGAAGGATTGGGATATGGATTTTTCCTTAAGACCAGAAGGGAAGTCAATGGTGACTTCCAAGATTGATGTAATAGAACAAGCATGTTGCAGATAATAGTATAAATATGTACAAAGCATGATTTATTTCCAGAGGATTCTCCCAACAAGAGGGAGAAGACTATGACAAGACACTTGCTCCAATAATCAAAGAAATAGTTCCAGTGTTCGTGAAGACAACCAAAAAAACCATGATTCCGATACAGTATGAGATTTAGAGGGAGAAATCCCTGTATTTGAGATTGAGTTACCTCCATGAAAGAAGAAAACCTACCTTCATTATCAACCACTCTCAATTTTAGATGAAGCTATTTCCATGATAGAATAGAGGATCTACTCTCAGAGTTCAAAAACTATAGTGAGAATAGAGAAGTCATTCTCAGCTTCAGAAATAGTAGTTGTAGGTGCAGAGTCCCAGTTCCAGAAGGAACAATTGCATAAAAAGTAGAGGACATACTCTCAGGTAGTGAGACAAGTAATTCTTTGCATAAAACACATAGAACCAACACATGATTATTGGTTCGTTGATGTATCTGATGGATACCAAGCTAGATATATGCTTTGCTGTGAACACCTTGAGTTAGTATCTTGTGGAGCCCAGACGTGTTCACCTTGTAGTTGCAAATCATGTGATAATATACCTTAAGGGTACGTTGGATTATGGTCTCTGTTATATTGGAGATCATGACTTTAGACTGTATGGTTATACTGATTCAGATTACGATGAAAGTGCTTCTGACATAATGAGAACTTCAATATGTTGTCTCATTTTGGGGTCAGCCATGACTTCAGGGAAAAGTAGGAAGCAATCTAGTATTGTTCTCAGTACGACAGAAGAAGATTACATTGCAGCATGCTCCACCAGTTGTGAATCCATATGGCTTCGTAAGTTGTTGACAAGTTTATTTGACCCAGAAATGGAATCTACCATGATTCTATGTGATAACCAAAGTTGCATAAAGATGGCATAGAACCCGATGTTCCATGATAAGACAAAGCACATAGAGATACTTTATCACTACATTTGTGACATGGTGCATATGGGAGTTGTAAATCTCTAATATGTTGGCACAAATGAGCAATATGTAGATGTGTTGACTAAGCCTCTGTCTAGTGTGAAGTTTGAGTACTTCTTAGACAAGCTTGGTGTAGTATGAAAGGACCTCCCTCGAAAGGGGGAGTGATGTTGATGATACTATGGTAACCTAACCAACAACGAGTATCTCAAATAGGATTTTATATCCTAGGGGACTTGATCATCCCTGGATAGATCCTGTTAGCACCATGATTTTCATAGCTAAGGTTATAGGTTTGTCAAAAATTTGCAAATTCATGCCTGTTAGCACCCATATTTTTTTTTATTCCTCGCATCATCTAACATCGCCAAGGGTCAGTTTCAAAAGGGAGCTTATCATTTATTATTTCCATTTCCATTTACAACTGCACGCTACGCAGAGAACTTCATTGCGCAAAGGATTCTGTTGTGTAGTGGATTTCGTCGTGAAGAGGTTGTCATTGCACATGGGATTTCGTTGCGCAGTGGGCTATCGCACATAGGATGTTGTCATGTAGTGGATTTCGTCGCACAATGTAGTTCATTGCACAGTAGGATGTTGCGTAGTGGATTTCATCGCACAGTGGATTTCATTGCGCAGAGGATGTTTTCACGTAGAGGATTTTCCTGCACATAGGCTACAGGTCGCGCTGCGCAAATGGATGGTTTAGTGGTCAACTTCAAGATCACTTTCTAACCAACTGGAGAGGAATTTTGAAAATCCCCGAGAGGTTTTTTTAGGACAAACCAAATAATAAAAACCTCTCTCAGATTTGAAAATCATTTCATATTTTGGGAGATTCGAAGGAATCTTTGAGCCCTGTTTTTCAGTTTTCATGATTTCCTGTTCGAGACATGTTTTTGTGACACGTATTCTGACTAGATGGAGATGAATTTCGAGAAACTGAGAGATTTTTTTTTATAACGAGCTTAACTACAAAAACCTCTCTCAGTTTTGGAAAATAGTTTTTTATTAGTGAGATATAATGTCATCGTTAACACCTATTTTCCCAGTTCGCTGCGCAATTCACTGCATTTTCTACTGTAGGTTACTGTTGTGTAGCAGACTTGTTGTGCAAGGGTGACAGAGTGTCCAAAAATTCACATGATGATTCATCACAACCATATGATTGAATTTTGATCATGATCAATGGTTGTAAATAATATTTCAGTCACGACTATGATTTGGCAAAGTCAGGTTTTCTATTTTTAGTGAAACCATTGAAGTTATTGTTCTCTTTCAAAGAAAATGGATCCATGATTCTAGGAGGGAGTAGTTCAGCCCTAGTAGCGAAGGGTGACATTAGATTTATATATATGGGGATCATTTTAATGTAAATAGGGTTGGTTGACAAAATTAGTATAAACAACGTCTATTGAATGTGATTTGAGTTCGACCGTTAATGCAAAAGTCCTGTAACTTTGATGAAAAGATTCTAATTATAGCAGTTGGATGTATTGTTTTCCCTTTCTTGCGTATGTGCTTCCTATTATATTTGCTCATATCTTTTTCTGTCTAATTCAGAATGAATTTTTGAACTTGTGGATTCGCTGCGCAATGCCCCTTGTTCGTGCCATTTAGAAAAAACATCTTTCTTCTAAAATTTAACTCTGAATTCACCCACAACGATGATCTGAGTTACTTCCTGTAATCTCTCTCTTCCACACATTGCTATTTTGCATTGAATACTATTTCTCTCTTAGCCTTTATCCTCTCAAAGTTTAGTCACCGAGTCATTTGTTTCTGTTCTTTCCTCGAATCGACTCCATAGCCCAAAGTCTTATTTTCTTACGCCAATATAAAAAAAACCCATTATATCAAATGTGTTAAATCTAGTCATTGCTTTAAATCCATATCCCGCGTGGAGATGAATTCTCTATCGAGATCCCTCTCTAGGTCTGAAAGGCTAGTTTCGGGCCTCGAAGTTGGTTGAAAAAGTTACCTTCATAATTTGTTTATCAGTCAAACAGATTTACAGAGTGCTAACATTCTGGCACCATTGTCGGGGACATAATTGAATGAAACTTTCCCTGGGAAGAATGACATTGTTGTAGTTCTAAGGTCTGAGAGCAACAAACACTTAGGCACATATTGCTTATATTTCTGCTCTGGCGACTCCACACATCAGAAAATTAGTTTGAAGGTGATTCCACTGGCAGAAGAATCTAGATCTAAATTTTTCATGGAGACTCCAATCAAGCTTCAAATGCGATTCAAAGAATCCACTAGAGAATCAGATCTATTGACAAAGATATGGAAGAGAAGTATGGAAAAATAAGGTACTCGAGATTAAGTTTAGTTCAAAAAGTACTTTTCTGTTTTATCAATATTTTATTGTCCTTTCCTGAGTTTTTCAAAATAATATTTCTTCACTTAAATGAAGCCTAGAGATCTACCCTTGTATATCCTTCATTGCAAATTGTAGGTATACCTCCTTCTTCTTGTATAACTGATATTCACCAATATCCTTCCTTTGAGCCATATGATTTTCATGATCATTCTTGTGAGATTAATGAAACCAAATTTGAGCTTGTACCTTCTGTTCTTAATCCTACACCCTCCAAGATTTAAGAAATATATAGTCCTCTTAAATTTCCTTCCATCCTTCATGACTTTCCTTTGAAACATTATAAGTATATTCCTTGGTTCGATGGAGATCTTGATGGACAATCAACTCAAAAACATATTTAGGTATTTGAGAATTTCATAGACCTTTTTGAGATCAAACATGATGATGTGTCTATGAGGGATTTTTCTTATTCCTTACAAGGATATTCCAAAGCATGGTTCAAACATTTGCGGCCTTAGTCGATTAGCTCATGGGATGAACTGAGGGAAGATTTCCGTAGGTTTTTGGGTGAGAGAAAGTCATGGGATCTACTCCTTCAGAGTTTTATTCAATGAGAAGAATGAAAGATGAAACCATCTCAAATTTCAATAGGAGGTTTTCTAGTATTTATTATAATCTACCTAAAGAAGTCCAACCTCCTGAAGTTGCTGCCATGCTCCATTATGTAACAACCTTTCAATCATACTTATATTTTCTTTTGATGGAGATGAAGTCTATGTCTTTGCAATAGTTGTTCAACAATGCTCAAGAAGTTGAAGACAATGTTCAAGCATGTAAAAAAATTTGAAATGAGGAGTTGGATGCTAAAGAACATGACAATGAATATGAACAAAGAACAATTGATTTGAATCTTGAGAAGAGGGCTAATAATATCATATGTCCTCTTGAAGCTTTAAATGATGATGATTTTGAAAAGGATTATATTTCACTTACTGAAAAAGAAGGTACTAATTTAGCTTCTGATCCATCCCATGATAAGCACGAGGCCGATTGTTTTATGTATTCATTTGTATATAGTCAAGAAAATGAATTTGCAAATCAACTTATTGAAGAGCAGGTTGATGTCTTAAGATTTTTCTTGTTAGATGACATTGTAGATGTTGCTAATTTGTCTTTATATGATAAATATGATGATGATTATGATGTTGAATTCCTAGAAAAACCAACTGCATGTTCTCTATCAAAAAATGTTCCTTTTCAACAGTGTAATGAGAGAAATTAGCCTACATATCACATTTACAAAGAAGCATATGAAGAAAGTACCGAATCAACTGAAGGAAATTCTTTACCTTTATGCTTTGCTTCATTTAAATTGTTGAAAGAAAATTTAAAGATCATCACTGAGGCAGAGGAATGTGTGATGATGCAAAATCACACTGATTCATGGGAAACAATTGACAAGAAATTGCAACAATCTTCTCATGTGTTTAATGACCCTGTTGCTTGTTATATGGAAGTTTTTATTAGTTCAAAATTACATCCATTGGTCGAAGATGAATATGAAAATGAGTGTGTTCAGAAATCCAAAGAAATTGAAAAATGTGCATATGACAACAGTGAAGAAAATGAAGAAGGTTTTGAATAAGGTGAAAGAACCTTGCCATTGTGTTTTTCTTCTTTCAAATTGCTGAAGAATTTTTTTTATAATGTTTCAGATAAAAAATCCTCCAGGCATGATGTTGAATATGAAGAAAGCGGTGGACTTGCAAATGAAAACTATCTTCCATTAGTTTTTCTTCCTTTTAATTGTTGAAAGTAAATCATGAGATAACAGAGGAAGCAAAGAAGTCTGACTGCATTCACAATGACAATGTTTTACATGAGCAAATTGTTACCAGTTAGGAAGACCAACAACCTTCTCATGCATTTAATGACTGTGTTGTTGATTACATGGAAGGTTATTTTAGTTCAGATTTGTAGCCTGTGCTCAGCTACCATCTTGGAAATAAAGATGATGGTCAATCAACGTCGATGTTAGATATGGATTGCTTTCCACCAAGGGTTTCATTTCAGCCAGCACTGTCTTCTGATTCAAAAGATTGTTATTTCCATCATTCTCAACAGATTTTTCAGCCTCTTGGTGGTAATCAATAGGTTAAATCACATAAAAATGAGAATGCAGTGGAAGGGATGAAACATGGTTGTTGTTTTGTGCATGTTTTAGAGGATCCATTTTCAGTGTTGGTGGAGGTGACAAACAATCCCAATGTTTTTAATTTTTTGAGATTTGAATTTATAGATAAATTTTTGAATGACTTATCAATAAATAGGCTTTGGAGCAAGCATATGCAAAGAAACCAAAAAGTGGATAAAGTGATTGCATGGTTGCATTGGCATTTTGATTTCACTTCATTTACATCTTTTTCAGTAGTTAGGGTAGGTAGGAGTGTGAATAAGCTCAGTACTACGAGAATTTCTTTAAGCAATCTGCAGTTTTCATTTTCAGCTTAGTTTCAGATTTCAGTTTGGAGCATATACAATTTTGGGTTTTCAGCAGATGCAGGTTACAAGTTACATTTGGAAAGTTAAGTTTGGGAGCAACCCAATGGATAGGCACTTGGTATACTGTTATTTTCTACCTCACAAGGAGGATAGAATCCCCGTTGGAGCCAACTATTAGCACCATGATTTTCATAGCTATGGTTATAGGTTTGTCAAAAATTTGCAAAGTCATGCCTGCTAGCACCCATATTGTTTTTATGCCTGGAATCATCTAACATCTCCAAGGGTCAGTTTCAAAATGAAGCTTATCATTTATTATTTCCATTTCCATTTGCAACTGCATGTTGCACAGAGCACTTAACTGCGCAAAGGATTCTGTCGCGCAGTGGATTTCGTCACGCAGAGGATGTCACTGTGCATTGGATTTCGTCACACAATGGATTTTGTTGTGCAGTGGGATGTCGTGCATAGGATCTTTTAGCGCATAGGATGTTGTCACGCAATGGATTTTGTCGCGCAGTGGATTTCATCGTGCAGTGGGCTATCACGCATGGGATGTTGTCATGCATAAGATGTTGTCGCGTAGTGGATTTCGTTGCGCAGTGGATTTAATCACGCATAGGATGTTTTCACTTAGAGCTTACAAGTTGTGCTGTGCAAATGCCTGGTTTAGGGGTCAACTTCAAGATCACTTTATGACAAATTGGAGATAAATTTTGAAAATACCCGAGAGGTTTTTGTTGAGGAAAAACCAAATAATAAAAACCTATCTCAGATTTGAAAAACATATCGTATTTTGGGATATTCAAAGGAATCTTTGAGCCCTATTTTTTCAGTTTTCATGATTTCCTATTCGAGACATGTTTTTGCGACATGTATTCTGGCCAGCGGGAGATGAATTTCAAGAAATCGAGAGAGTTGTTTGTTTATAAAGAGATTAACTACAAAAAACTCTCTCAGTTTTTGAAAATAGTTTTTTATTAGTGATATATTATGTCATCTTTAACACCTATTTTCCCAGTTCGTTACACAATCCGCTACGTTTTTTGTTATAGGTTACTGTTGCGTAGTAGACTTGCTGTGTAAGGGTGACTATTGTCCCTTGACCAAGTTTTGAGGGATCTGGTAAAGTTTGACCTATTTTGGGACTTCGAAACCCTGTCAAAGGAGGAGTGCAAGATGAAGCGGAGATCGCGGGATCTCGGCTCCTTTTTGGGTCCTTTTTGGGATTTGGGAATATGTAATGGGAATGGGATATCGGCCCATGGGTTCACCCATGTTTAGGCCTATTTTGTATATATAAATAGAAGTATAGAAAATGTAAGAAGTAGTGGAATAGTGCATAAGTGTTGTGCAAGTTGGCTAAGTGCTAAGTGTTGGGATCTGCGTGATCAATATTTGTAAGGATTTGTGCATAATGTATGAGACTTGCAGAGCTAAGTGCAAGTCATTGTAAGAGACTATGAAGACTTTGTGCTACAACGCAAGTAAGGAGGATCTAATGAGTTGCACATATCTCTTTTCCTAGGCGAAGTAGGGTTTTGAGGCTCTGTGCTTGTAATTGATTGACTGAAGACAATAAAGAAGAAGAGTTGGTGGACGTAGCCCCAAGGTGGGGGTGAACCACGTAAAGACTGTGTTGTTCCGCTTTGTGCTTGTCTTGATGTATTTATAACTTATCTTTCTAAGTGCTTCTATAGGGATAGATAAATCTACTTATGCTTTGTGCTAATTATGTGTAAGAATGTTAGATTTAACCTATATGAAGGTGCTTAGTGCTTGATCTTCTAGATATAACCTACCTTTTTATGATAAAGTGCTTAAATACATCATATCTAAGTGAATGATGTGATGCTATGTTCTATCTGCACAATAGTTATTGGTTGAATATTGATTAACTATTGATGCTAAAGTGATCTGTTAAGTATTATAATCACAGATCTATGTCCCAGCTAAGGTTGCAGACACTTGAGTCCTACAACCACCCCTGCCTCTACCTTGGGTGAGACTTCATCTACTTCATAGGTGTTGCTGAAAGGGCCAGTAGTTAGGGTTTTTTTGGTGCACTGTTGTAGCATTGAACCCTAGGTCTACCCCTATGCCATCAAATGGTTCCGTTACCAGGAATGAAACTGTGATTGTTGGGGATTGAAGAGAAGTTCTGTGCATAGATCTACTGCTGAAGTGCGTAGTATCGGACCTGAAACTGTGATTACTGGGAACTGAGAAAGAAGAAGCTTTGTGCAAATATCCAACCTAAAATTGTGAAATCTTTGTGCGTAGATCTATTGCTTTGGTGTGCATTACTCTACTAAGTTTGACAAGATCTATGCTAAGGAAAAGAAGTCCAATCTGAAGAAAAGAGGTAAGATCTATAAGATCTATGCTCTGATACATGTAAGAATAGTGAAAAGTTATAGATATGAAGGCTTTGTGCTTTGTAGAAGTAATATTAGTGGAAATTTTTGTTTCAAAAGTATGAATCTAGGTATGTTTGATAGATTCTATCCTAGATTGAAAACTAGGGTATTAATAGATGAAAGAAGATTTGATATGGATAGTGAAAAATATGCTATACCTATGCATAGAAAGAATGTTTGGACTAATAAGTGTATGAAGGATCCTAGAAAGAAGTTTTTGCAGGTTAACTACCATGATCCTAGTACACAGTACATGAAAGGCTAGGGATCATTTAAGAGAAAGAGAGGATTAACTCTTTGTTACAATTGCAGAAAACCAGGACATCTTGCTAAGGAATGCCCTGGAAGAAGACCTAGTTGTCTTTGTTGTAAATCTATGAACCATGAAGTTTTGGATTGCCATAGAATGATTGCTAAGGTTGAAAGAATGAATATGAACCAAGAAAACCCTAAGGCAGATCTAGAAACCAAGATTATGATAGAATCCAAGGAAGAATCATAGAAAATATTGCTACATATAAGAGAAAACCTGAATGATCACCGACATGTCAACTTATCAGAGATCTTCAAAGAAAAAGAATTCCTTGAAGCAAGAATAGGAGACTTCGATGTTGACTGTGTTCTGGATGAGGAAACACATGTGAATATTATGACAGAAAGAACTTGGGAAATTTTAGGAAAGCTTGCTATGATTCTTTCATTAGGAGGAATAGGGTTATTTAGAGGAAATATGATAAACCTATGTGGAAGGATCGCTCAGATACTTATGATTGGAAATGGAACTTCGACCGAAGAAGATTTCAATATTATTAAATTTATCGAGGAAAATGCCCCATTTACCATGTTATTAGGAAAACCTTGGATTGACAGAGATTGAGCCAGATGAAAAGAAGAAGAAGAAGTTTTGGAGAAGAAGAAGCAAGAATTAAAAGATTTCATGACTAGAAGGATCAAACACTTGATCAAAGAACAACATAACAGATCAAAGCTATTTAACACTAGAGACCCAGATGTCGAAGTTGCAAGAAAACTAGAGGATCCGCAAAATATTGAAGTACCTATCCCAGACAAAGAAGAAGTATTATCCAGGAACTCTAGGGAAGAATCCCAACAGCACGAAGTGACTAGGTCAAAATAATACAAAAATCAGAATGGAAAAAGGAATACCAAGATAAAACTCACTGGAAAGAAGGCTAGAAAGTTAAGTAAGAAGAGAGACAATATTGATAAGTTGCAGAAGGCTCCAGAGGGAACCTTGTAGAAGGAAAAATTGCAAAATTGGAGCTTCGCCAAGATATCAGAATAACGACACATGGCACTTCACCATGACGAAGTAGTATAACCATTGGGGACATTGTAACCGTTAGATCAATGTTCCGAATGGATAGAAATTCATTTATGTCCAGCCAACATGCCATCCGACCGTTGAGACCATGCCATAACAGAAATAACCGATTTAATGAAGGCCTCATACCCATTGCAAGAAACCCGTTGTCGAGTTACCTATTTATACCACCGCGCCAAGCAATGAGAACACTTTTTCCAACTGAGAATTTGAGCCCACATACCAAGTTGTTTTCGCACAGTAATCATCGTACTCTGTCCATCTATTCTATTGCAGTGTCTAAGTTATCCTCTGAACTGAGAATTTCCATCCCAAGCACGTATGTCCGAGGAGCTCACTACAGTCAAAGAATTAGTGACAGAAGTACTCCTCGACCTGATGACTGAAAGAGTCATGTCGGAGAGAGGATAATCTGTAGGTGTACATGCTTCATCTACGAGAACAATTTAAGCATCGCTATCGACTGCTCATGGAACATGACCATCCCGACTGTCCGATGAGAGGAAAAATAAGCACATGGATGACTTAGCGAATGCTAAATTGATTCTGACCATCTTACCCACCTATATACCACCTCTGAGTAGTGCTGTAAACCGTGACAACGTACCTAGAGATTTCAAGTATGCCTTGGTCATTGTGTACCTCCCGAAGGGGATACGCACAGTGCAAGAAAACCAAGATAATATCGCAGCATTTAAGTTTAGTGACTTCAACCTTAGAGATCACAAAGTATACAACATGTTAGCCCCACATAAGTATATGACTAGAACAAAAGGGAAAAACTCAAAGGTAATTCCCCAAGCATGGACCCATAACCTCGCATAGTCCACCCTACTCAACGTCATGAAAATTCCCCACTTTGGAAGTCACCAAGAGGTGAATGCATGTGTCAAGCTACTGCTGTCTTGTTACCATGGCAGATATTTGTGTTTAAAATTTCTTATCATAGTTGATCCGAACTTGATCAATCGGATCACGGGTTTGAGTATGCAAGGACCCGACCCAGAGGACTTCTATCCTAGAAAATCCATGGACCTCTCTCTCACACAAAGGATCAAGGACACCTACGATGATGTCGAGAAGGGCACATGAGGCTACACGGTAACCTCTATTAATAATGGCACAGTGTGCCTCACCTATTAGATGATTGTAGGGAAGTTAGTACAGAAGAACTGACCCACCCAAGTGACTAGTTTTGTAGTCGACCTCGTAGGAAAGTGCGTGGAGGGCCTACAAATGAATTGGACGAAGTACCTGGTGAATCAATTAGAACTCGACTGTAGAAAATCCTAGGATCAAGGGTATGAATTTCATTTCAGCTGGCTATTGATCCTGATCGCTTTCATTGCCTGGGAGATGCCAGAAGGTGCGACCTTCCCAGACATCGAGCCTTTCGAACCATTGGTCATGAAGTTTAGTACATTGTGGTACTCAAGTGACATGAATAAGAAATGGTAGTCAAATGTCGTGTTCCATACATACTACAATCAGGCTAAGATAGCCATCTAGTCTGAGCCTCGCATGATGCCGAACAATTTACACCGATTTAGGCCTCTGATGATGTTCAACGTGGATCGACATTTCATTTATATCACAGTGCGAGCCGACGAGCACAGGAAACAAATTCAATCCTACTATAAGTTGACAGAGGAGGACTTAGAGGAGATTACTAAGAAATGGTTCGCTGACCTCCTCATTCCAGCAGACCTTGCGGAGATATCCGACATCGACAACCCATAAGCTGCACAGGATACACCCAGACCTAGAAAAACAAAGAAGACTGACGAGGTACAAGATTTAAGCAGTGCCTTGGTGAAGACTGCTTCCATGTCACCAGATCAAGGAGGTGATGGCAAAGAGATAGATGGCACAAAAGCTAAACAGAGGAAAAGAGAATTAACACCACCCAAAGACGAGGAAGACCCCTCGAAGAAAAGGAAGGTTTCCCCCCTGAAACCTTCCTCTCAGAAGAGATCAAAAGCCCCTATAACTAAGATGAAGACCGTCCTCACATCTGATGATTTAAATTTCATCATAGCAACCTTGAATGATGCTTCACTGGAGATAACAAAGAAGCAAGAAGCTAAGCAGGAGGATATGTACAATAGAATTGAGGTCGAGCTCCAAGGGGTGTAGCAGGCACTACAGTCCATCCACATAGTCTCCACTGCGCCTCTATCATTGGGAAAACCAGAACTGGGAGATGAGCCAACCCAACTTCACCAGCTCATTGATACAGTCGAAGCTTGCCTTTGATGAGCACAAGAGGAAACAACGCAAGCCACCCAGGCTTTGGTACAAGTACATGGAGTACTTGTAGAACAACATCGAGCTGCCGAACAGGAAAAGAGTGCTCTCCAAGAAAAGTTCGATGAAGAAAAGGAACAATTGTAGCAAGGCAAGGAAAAATTGCTCTCCAAGCAACTCGAAGTGAAGGAAGTGGTCAACAGAGCACTGCGCTCTATGACTCTCATAGAAGTAAAGGTAGAGGATCAAGTCACGAAGCAAGTAGAAAAACTTGAAGAAGTGATCCAGTAGCTGCAACAACGCATCGCAGATCTAGAAATACGCATTGTGCCCGAGACCCCACAGGAGGTAAAGGAACAAAGAGAAGCAACTTACAGGAGCACAGTTGAAAGGCTAAATGCCCTTACCTTAGAATGCAAGCAATTCATTGATCGCAGTGCCCAGACATATGAGAAACTTACCAAGAACCCAGAGTTGCAGGCACTGGAGTCGCAACTCCAAGAAGCGAAGTACCAAGCCGAAAATATATAGGCGTAGTGGAAGTCCCTGCCAGATGTGGAAATAATGAAGCTCTCCCAAGAGAAACACACTGCATAGCAGGAAATCCATACTATATAGAGCAGAGTTATGGAGATAACTCAAAAATTCCAACCTGTGAAAGATAAGTCCTATCAGTTGTTTACAGAGGTAGAAGACCAAGGAGCATAACTGGAGCAGGTTAGCACTGCAACAGAACAATGCCTGGAAGGACCTGTGAATGATGCAGTCATTCAAGAGTTTGCTGAACAAGAGATTGTAGCACAAGAACAAGTTGAAGCAGTTCAAGCCAAGCTCAAAGCATTCGAAGCAAAACTTCCCACATCAAAGTGACTCGGGATGAGTCACATGTGAGTGTTGGGGGCCTGTTGGTCCTTGACCAATTTTGAGGGATCTGGTCAAGTTTGACCTATTTTGGGACTTTGACAGCCTGTCGAAGGAGGAGTGCAAGACGAAGTGAATATCGTGGGATCTCGGCCCCTTTTTTGGTCCTTTTTTGGATTTGTGAATATGTAACAGGAATGGGATATCGGCCCATGGGTTCACCCATGTTTAGGCCTATTTTGTATATATAAATAGAAGGCTAGGTAATGTAAGAAGTAGTGGAATAGTGCGCAAGTATTGTGCAAGTTGGATAAGTGCTAAGTGCTGGGATTTGTGTGATCAAGATTTATAAGGCTTTGTGCATACTGTATGAGACTTGTAGAGCTAGGTGCAAGTCATTGTAAGAGATTGTGAAGGCTTTGTTCTGTAATGCAAGGAAGGAGGATCTAACAAGCTGCATAGATTTCCAGTCTTAGGAAAAGTAGGGTTTTGAGGATCTGTGCTTGTAACCGATTGACTGAAGATAATAAAGAAGAAGAGTTGGTGGACGTAGCCCTAGGGCGGGGGTGAACCATGTAAACACTGTGTTGTTCCGCTTTGTGCTTGTCTTGATGTATTTATAACTTCTCTTGCTAAGTTCTTTGATAGGGATAGATAAATCTGCTTATACTTTGTGCTAATGATGTGTAAGAATGTTAGATCTGACCTATATGAAGGTGCTTAGTGCTTGATCTGCTAGATATAAATTTCCTGCTTATGATAAAGTGCTTAAATACATCAGATCTGAGTGAATGATACGATGCTATGTTCTATCTGCGCAGTAGTTATTGGTTGAATATTGATGAACTGTTGATGCTAAAGTGCTCTATTAAGTATTATAATCATAGATCTGTGCCCAGCTAAGGTTGCAAACACTTGAGTCCTGCAACCACCCCTACCTCTACTTTGGGTGAGACTTCATCCGCTTCGCAGGTGTTGCTGAAAGGGCCGATAGTTAGGGTTTTGTTGGTGCACTGTTGTAGCATTGAACCCTGGGTCTGCCCCCGTGCCAACAGTGACAGAGTGTCCAGAAATGCACATGATGATTCATCACAACCATATGATATAATTTTGATCACGATCAATGATTGTAAAGAATATATCGGTTACAACTATGATTTGGAAAAGTCAGGTTTTCTATTTTAGTGAATCTATTGAAGTTATTATTCTCATTCAAAGAAAACATATCCATGATTCTAGGAGGGAGTAGTTTGACCCTAGCATCCAAGGGTGACATTAGATTTCTATATATGGGGATCATTTTCATGTAAACAGGGTGTTACACATTATTTTGGTCACTCTGATGATGACCCCATATGCATGTGTTCAGGATTCCAAAAAAATATTTCACATGAGGAAAATGGTTGAGTTCTTCCCTTACAAGGCACATTTTTAGAATGACACCGCATGCTGACTGTGGTACACAGTGTGGAAATCAAGGATTTCCGCAGGCTGCTCTATGCCTGGCCTGTGGGTTTTCCACATGATGCTATATAGGTAGGGTGCAGTGACGCTTGAAGCTAAGGAAACGAAGAAGTTTCACAAAGTTTCTAGAAGGAGAATATTCTAGAATATGAGGTGGGGTTCATATGGTTGTGATCTTACTGGCTTTTCTAATTTGGTGGGATCATTATCATCCTAGTAACCACTTCATATTCTCCTATATAACAATAGATTTCTCATGGAAAAGGTTAAGAAAGGTCAAGAAAGATTGAGAAAATAATAGGTTGAAGAGTGTGTGAAGAATCCTGATACAATTGATGCTTGAGGCCTCCATTTGTCCATCAAGCTTTGTGGATTATCTTCATGTAAATTCAGAGCAAGTGTATGTGTGCATTGGAACAAAGGACCATCGAAAGGGAACTTGCGACATCAAGGCACTTTGGTTGTATCTTCCACTTCTATTTAATATGATACAACAACATGTTTCTTTCCCATAAAATCATTATTGTTTTATTACATGACTCCTTGATCACATGTTTAGGTTTCCATTGAATCTATAATTGTTTCTTTCACTTTGGTTGGTTTGTGTCATTGCAGATATGATCTCACAAGGGCACTGGAGCGAAGTAGGGACAACAAAGATATAGGGAAGTTATATATAAAGGTATGCCATACACTCCTTCTTTGGTGATAAATTCAAGGGTAGCAACCTAGTGAAAGCGTCATGTCCTGTCTGGTTTTGTTCTAGATCCAGGTGGATCTAGGGAGATTAGTTTATGTCCACATTCACTGATTTATCCAATAACAAAATTGGTGACTCCACTAGGGAGATGAATTGTTTGTGGTTTTTGTTGGCCATTCTCTCTTTACCTATTTTTTTCATTTGAAATCAGTCTCCGAGTCTGTGGGAGATCCATTCAGACTCTGGATTTAAAAATCCACTTAGATCCTTTGCCCTTTTCTCAGAATTTTTTTGATTTACAAACACCTCTGCACTATACCTTATACATAGCCTGCATAAACCTTCAATTTCCACACCCTATTTGATTGCTTCAGTGTGGGATTTCCGCACCCTATTCTTTTCTAGCCTGTAGAAACCATTAATTTCCGCACTGTGATAAGCTATCAGCCTGCGACAACGTCTGTGAAATTTTTTGAGTTGGGTCTTAGCCTCTGTTGATGTCCAGTTTTTGATTTAACCAAATGGAAAGGATTTTTAATGCCACCATATGACCTTTTTCTAAACTTTTGACTTGTTGTTGATTGGTTTTTGTAGATCGAACACCTCTCTTAGTCATTTTCCATTTTTTATTTTTGATTTTTAAACAACAAGGGTATAATCTTCGAGCTTGTCTTTGAGTGCTTTTTTGATTTAAAATCTTGGATTGGATTTGAAATTTTGGTTTGATTACATATTCTGGATTGCTTGATGATTGAGAATTTTTCTCTTCATTTGCATTGAGAAGTTCTCTTGTCATTTTTTATTTTTGTCTTCATTGAAATTCCGATTTGGGTGCTTGTTGAATGTATAGATTTTCTTGGATTTCTTGTCTTTTCTCTGCCATGCCCTTGGTCTGGTCTTAGAAAGGAAAAATTTGAAGTTATCCATTCTTTTGAATAAAAATATATAGGAAAATTTATTGCATTTAAGAGAAGAGAATATTGAATAACTTCATTGTTTATTGGTTGTTTGAAATTGTGTTCATTTAAAGAAAAAGAAGTATATTTCGTAGTTTACATTATTCTGGAAATACCTTCTCCTTGCTGTAGATAGAATTCATTGAACAAAAATTTGCATCATTCATTTCCATTTTCATATTATTGGGTCAAGGTATTACACAACATCAATTTCATTCCCATCTCCCTCTTGAGTAACAACAACTTTTAAAAATATTGCGAAAATCTAAAATTTAACTAGAAATTTTTTTTAGGGCTCTTTTACACCAACATTATCTAGGCTAGAGCTTTGGAATAGGCAGTGAGACACACTCTCCAAAGAAAAAAACACACAATATCATCTTGTGATAGGGAGTGTAAAATTCCATTTGCAACATTTTGTCCTGGGAAGCCCTTCTCACACAAGGGTCAAACCCGAGGTCACATTGATATTAACAGAGTTACTCACCCTTCTTTGTTGGTATCGATGTAGAGATTACACATATTATGGGGTTCTCTTGAAGGTATACCCACAATGATGAGTGGAAGCCTCTCCAATTTCTTTTGGGCTAGATACCCTGCCCTTGCATGTGGATCGGATTGTCGACTGTCTCCCCAGGCATCATTGTTGTTTTTGGTAGCCTTAGTTGCCTATCTTATTAGGGTCTTACACAAGGTGACTGTAGAGGGGAAAGTCTTCATGGTACCTGGAATAGACGTTGGCCAGACTCACTCGGGCTCCCTAAAGGGTATACCCACGATTATGTGTGGGAGCTTGCACCAGGGTGTAAGTCCGTTAAGCAGGTCGTCAACATAACTTTTCCACCCTAGCCCAACCCCTTCTTATCTTGACTTCATGACGTTGGATTTCATCACCAACTAGTGACTTCAGAACAATAAGGTTTTGTTTTCTTGGTTTTGATTCCTATATTCTACTAGCGAGTGCTGCTTGTTTACATAGTTGGCCATAGATTTTTTCCGTAAAATTTTCGGTTCGACCAACATTGACCCTCCATGCCTTTCACGTAGGATTCAAGGACTACCTCTGAAAGATACAAAAGTTTCCCAACCCTTTCTCCCTAATCCACTGGAGGACTCTCCACAATAGAGTGAGATCCAGGACCACATACCTTCACAAGCGGAGAGAACTGACTCTTTAGAAATTTTTTGAATCCTTTCCGATTCTTTGGATGCTTTTCGCTTACCTCCTGGATACGAGAGACGTATTCTATGACTCAAATCGTCTGGAGAACTTGTTGTTGAAACTTCTGAAATACCAGCTGAAGTCCTTGCTGGAATTGAAAACAAGGATCACTCCCTCTTGGGTATAATGCCTTGAATTCTTCTATCCCCATTCCTACCCAAGTTCTTTTTGGAGCTTCTAGAGTCTTTTCTCCTCCTGGGTATAATTCTACTTTCGGTACTATTCCGACACCATCCCAGTTCCTCTCCGGAGGGTCTAATCCACCTTTTATAAGAGGATTTAGACCCAATGGCTCTACTACCTTTGGAATTTCTACTCTGCTATTCACTTCTGGTTATCATATTCCTATTGGGGGACAGTATAACCCAGGGGGGAAAACTCAATTTGGAGGTCAAACCAAAATTGGGGCATCATCCTCACCTGGAGGACAATCCCTATATGGAGGATATCATCCACAGTATGGAAAGAACATCCCCTGATCAATATCCCAGTATTGGAATCTTCTTATTCAAGGGAATCCACAATCTTCTGGGGGGAAGAAACCTCAGGTTAGCTCTTTTATTCCCCCTAGTTCGGTCTAGTCCTACCTCGGTTCTTACAATCCCATTTGGGGTTCCAATGTTCATCCTAGTGTCCCTCCCCAAGGGACCATCCCCAATCAGTACAACCCTATGGACTACCTGCCTCCGCACTCATGCCTGAATCTATTAGGACCTTCACCTCACATACAAACTACTTATGGTCCTACTGGCCTACTGATGAGACTCCTCCCCAAAGTTAATAGTATCCTCCTGTGAATAGAAAATTACCTTTTTTATCCACCTTGGATCTACGTGATTTGTCTAGAATCTTGAATGATCCTATCCTACATTCTCCCCATTGGCCCATGATACCGTCCAAATTACCGTTTGACATCCCAAAATTCGACGGTAAATCAGGAGAAGATCCAAACAACCATGTCATGACTTTCCACCTTTGGTGTTCATACAAATCTTTGATGTATGATTCTATTTAGTTACAACTCTTCCAACCAACTCTCACGAGTTCGGCTGCAAAGTGGTATATAGAACTACCATGAGGTTTCTTCACTGACTTTAATACCCTAGCCATGGATTTCCTTACACACTACCAATTATCGATCCATTATGAAACCAAAACCAAGATCCTAAGTTCCTTCAAACAAATTAAAACCACTCACATCTCTGATCACATTCATGAGTGGAGACGAAAACGATGTTTGATCAAACTCGATCTTCCCGATCAGTTATTGGCGGAGTGGTTCACAAAATCATTCGTGAATAATATATCTTGTGATATTTCCATGGGTGGCGTTTTCACTGAAGAATAGACTATTAGTCACACTCAATACCTCGACCTCGTTTATTCACAGATGGGTACTCTTTACGACTTACTCCCTGATGCACCTCACCATTCTACCACCGCTACTTCAACTAACCCTACTACTTCTCATGTGATTGACGGTGTGATTGGCACTTTCCATGGTCAACCTAAAAATACGCAAGAATTTCCCACCAGCCCCAAGTCCAATGCTTCTATTGTTCAAAAATCTCCATCTCCTAATCCTCCCACCGACAAAAGTGTTGAGGTTAACTCTGTTCAATCTACCCCTGTCGGAAAGAATAAATCTAAAAAAGGGAAGGGTAAGAATAGAGAGGAAAAAAATAACCTGCAGTCTGAGAAAACCAAAACCCAACCTGCTAATGACAAGGATAAGGGAAAACCCTGATACCCTTTCCTTATCTGTGGTGACGATCACTATACAAAATATTTTCCAAGACGAGCTGAGGTTACTAAGTTCCTTTAAGGGACTGCGAAACCTCCCACACCTGTCGTTTTGTCTCAACCTTTCCCTTCTCAATAACAGGCCAACCTAGTCATCCATGACTGACCCTCTCCCTCCACTACTTCTTATGTACTCATGTGCACTGGTGATTCCAGAAAGAATGACATTACATTGACCACTCGCGCCAAAGACTATTCTTCCTCAAAGGAGAAGGTTGATGATATACCACCTTCGTTGGTTCAACAACCTCCTTAAACTTCACCTTCCAATGGTCCTCTTCATCTCGAAAGACCGAGTCTTGATACAGTTCTTCACCCTCCCCCAAAGGGTGTTGTTCAAAAGTCTGCCTTCAACCCTCATGCACATGTTGCTCAGAACTACAATATTGTAGAACATCTGGCGCAAGCACCTTCTGCGATGTCAGCTCTCGAAGTCCTTCAAAGTTTCCCTACTCAATGGAAGGCACTGCTAAAGGATATCAGTGGAATTCATCCTACAGATACAAATTTGATAATTTTTTACCTCGAAGATCACATTCCGAGACTCCCCCCTCAATTAGCATTCCAAATACAAGTTGTTGTCTCTGACAAGAACATATGTAGGACTGTTATTGATGAGGGTGCCTCCACGTGTGTAATGTCTGTTGCCTATTGGAAATCCATCGGCTCTCCTCCTCTCACTGAATCACATAACACGCTTAAATCCTTCAATGTCTCTGGCTTTAAACCCTATGGTGTACTTCCTTCGTTGTCTATTACGTTGGAAGGCAAATCGGTCAACGTTGAAGTTGAGGTCTTTGATGCACATATTGATTATAACCTTTTACTTTCCAGTAGCTGGATTGGCACGATGTGCACCGTTGTGTCTACCCTTTTCTACATTTTACATTTTCCACATCAAGGAAAGGTCATCACTGTCGACCAACTAGCCTTTTTCAACTCTGACACCCATACTAGCAATGCCCCTTTTATTGCGAATACAACTCCTGGGTATGAGAACGTTGGTGTGGGCCTACTTAAATATTCCACTCTGATGGGCACTTTCCCGATTCCACCTCTCGATGTTCCACCTCCTTTGGTTGCCTCGATCAACATGATTTCCACCTCGGTTCACCAAACTCACCCGTCTTTCGACCCGTGGATCATACCCGAACTTGGTGATTATCCCCGCTACGACAACTAGATGCCTTTAAGTCTAGTTGAATCTACCTATCAAGCCATTCAATCGACAACCCCTTCTACCTCCTCTCTTGGTGATTCGTCTCCTGACCCGTTCCATCCTTTTTTTCCCATGGATGAGATGATCATGTCGGTTATGTTGATGGAAGATACCCCTTGGGATGATGGACATAATCGTTCCATTCTCTTCCTTGAACAACACACCATCAAGAGTTACCAATGTATCTCGACCCTATTGACCATTACTTTCATTTCCTCTGTTCCCGAGACATCACACGACGTGTTATATGAAGGGAACTTAAGCAATATTTCACCCACCATCCCCCTTGACATATCCATTAAACCTGGAGTTGTTGAAAATGTCCACATCAGAGCTTCATGCTTCACTAACGAGGTTGTCACCTATAAATCACTTTTCCAAGAATTTCGTGACATGTTCGCTTGTATCTATGAAGAAGTGTTGGGTATTGACCTTGATATTGTTGTACACAAAATTAAGATGTACCCGGGTGCTAGACTCGTCTGGCAGAGACTTCGTCCGATCCACCCTCGTAAAGCAACTGCTATTAATCTTGAGGTCAAAAAAATTATTAAAGATGGCTTTATTTATTCTATGGCTTTAACTGATTGGGTATCCAATCTCGTTCCGGTTAACAAGAAACAAGGCATGATCTGTATCTACGTCGATTATAGGGATATAAATCAATCTTGTCCTAAAGACAACTTTCCCACCCCCTTCGTTGACAAAATCATCGATGATTGCACCGGGAGTGAAATCTTCTCTTTAATGGATGGTTTCTCTGGCTATAATCATATCATCATATTTCTCGTGGATCAACACAAAACCGCTTTTATTTTTCCTTGGGGCACCTTTGCCTACCAGAAACTACCCTTCAGTTTAAATAATGTCGGTGTGACTTTTCAACGTTCTATGTCTTATTCTTTTCATGATATTAATCACATCGTACAACCATATCTAGATGACCTACCAGCGCATTCCATGCGTCGTAGTAACCATCTGACACACCTTCGAGCCATTTTCCTTCGTTGTCGGTTCTATCGTATACACTTAAACCCACACAAATGTGTTTTCTGTGTGGAGTTTGACCGAATTCTAGGTTTTATTGTGTCATGCCAGGGGATCAGGGTTGATCCTTTGAAGGTCGAGGTGATCCTCAATCTCCATCCTCCTTCTTCACTTTGCCAACTTCAAAGTTTGCAAGGGAAGGCAAACTTTTTACATCGTTTCATCCCAAACTATGCTCAATTAATGCTCGAATTTACTCGACTGCTAAAGAAAGGTTCTGTGTTCGTATGGGATTCCACTGCCAACAAATATTTCAAAGATTTGAAACTGAATTTAACCTGTACCCCATTATGTTTCCCACCCGATTATAGTCGAGATTACTTCCTTTATCTTGCTTCTTCAGACTCTACCATCGCCATGGTTCTAATACAATAAGATGATTCACATGATTCACATGTCATTTATTATTTGAGTCGGAGTCTCATGGCTACCGAAGCCAAATACTTACATGTCGAAAAACTGGCCTTGGCAGCTATTGAAGTTGTCCAACATTTCCGTAACTATATCTTACTATGCAAGACCACTGTAATTTCTGATTGCAACCCCATGCAACACATTCTTACACGCCAATTGCTAGGGGGAAAATACTCCAAATGGATAGTAATTCTCTAGCAGTTTGACTTAGAATTTGAATGTGCTAAGTCTAAGAAATCCTTGGTGTTTTCCGAACTGATATGTGACCTTCCCTACACTGATACAAAGAATGTAGCAAAGGATTCTTTACCCAGTGAATCCCTTTTTGTGATCAGTTCTGATGACCTTTGGTATGGGGATATCATTGTCTATCTCCAAACTCAGAATTTCCAGCCTGATTTGTCTAGCACTGACCATCATCGAATACATTACCAAGCCCATCAATACATTATCCTCGGTGACACTCTTTATCATCGTGGGGTTGAATTTGTTTTTTGACGATGTCTCACCTATGATGAAGCTGAGAAAGCTTTGAATGTCTGCCACTCTGGAGCATGTGGTGGTTACATGTCTGGGTATGCTACTGCCCATAAGATCTTACAAGCAGGGTATTTTTGGCCTTCTTTATTTAAATATTGTATTACCGCCATCCAAAAATGCCATGCTTGCCAAAAATACAACAACAAGATAAGATTGCATCCTGCTCCCTTACACCCTGTAGTTTCCATTGGACCTTTCACGAAATGGGGCATTGATTTCATGACCTCTAACCCTCACTCGACTGGGGGGCATGGATACATTATTGTAGCCATGTATTATTTCACCAAATGGGATGAGGCGATGCTTACTTTCGACAATACTGGGAAAACTGTGGCCCTTTTCATATTTAATCATATTATACTCGATTTGGGATCCCACAAGCTATCGTTACTGATCACGGTATCCATTTTCAAAACTTTATGATGTCTAAACTTACCAACAAGTTGGGTCTTCGGCATGAAAAATCAACCCCCTACTATCCACAGGCCAACGACCAAGTCGAAGAAATAAATAAAATCCTTATCAATATGCTTCGTCAGATAATAGGAATCCATAAGACCACCTGGCACATGATGTTGTTTTCATCATTATGGGCCTATTAGACGTCTGTGAAGTCTAATATGGGATTTACCCCCTTTCAACTAGTCTATGACATTGAATCCGTTCTCGCGATTGAATTTGAAATACCATCCTTGAAGCTAGCCGTCGAACTTTTACCAAACACCTCTGTTGAAGAGGAACGTTTATTATATCTTATGCAATTAGACAAGACCCATTGTGATGCCACCCTATTTATTGAAACCCAAAGGAAATGCGTAAAATCCCAATATGACAAGCATGTCAAGCCGTGTGTTTTCTCTGAGGGAGATCTAGTTCTCCTCTATGAACGAGACCATGATCTTCTAGGAGCTGAAAAATTCAAAGCTATGTGGCGTGGTCCATATATTGTCAAACAAGTGTTAGAGAAGGGAGCTTATGAGATAGTAGATTATGATGGCATTCCTTTGAGAAATGGGCTTTACTTGAAGAATTACTATGCTTAGATTGTCTCTGCATGAGTGCTTGTACTTTTACTGTACCATACTCTTGTGTGTTTTTAATTATTCGGTTTCAACCCCTAACTGCTTACCTTGCATTGTGCTTGGTTTCCAGATGTCGATGTCTTCCCTACCCTATATTGGCTTCATTGATCATGCTAGTCGTAGTACTCAGAACCTAGCTTCTGTTGCTTGGGAAATCTATGCACCCACCAACGAACTTATCAGTTTATAAGGTGTTTTCCTTGGTCGTGCAACCAATAATATCACAGAATATAGCATAGTCATTGAATTATTGACTGATTCTATCTCACTTGGGATTCATCACTTCGTTGTATGACTTGATTCATAGCTAGTAGTACTCCAATTAAGTAATGTCTACACTATCTGAAGTCCTACTTTGTTACAGGTATATCTACGAATTCGTCTCTTGGAACGTTATTTTGATTATATTGAATATCAACACATTCCTAGATGTCTAAATACATTAATTGATGCTCTAGCTAATTATGTGTTAGACAAACATTTGAGACATTTATAAATCCAATCACACATTACACATTGTATATAAAAGAAAAGTAAGCTGGTAAAGGCCTCATGTATATATAATGAAAAAGTTTTACAAAAAGTGTTTTCCATCCAAGGACCAAAATATCAAAATATAGAGCCCATGGCTCCTACAAAATAGCATCACATATGTCGCTCGAAATAGTATCATGGATTTCTCTCGCGATAGCACACCAATGCCTGTGCTACCCAGTGAATTAACTGACTAAGTGAGCTAGACACGCCTACAATATGGCGTTGATAATGCCTCGAGACCTCCTCGATCGACATGTCGGGGATGTCTGCCGTCAAGCCTTCTAAGTTCTTCTCCATCACCTCATAGTCATCGACATCT
Source organism: Picea engelmannii (assembly GCA_009831015.1). NCBI lineage: Eukaryota > Viridiplantae > Streptophyta > Pinopsida > Pinales > Pinaceae > Picea > Picea engelmannii. The sequence continues at coordinate 35,182 of ML807565.1, forward strand.
CACCCTGCTACCACACGTGCCTCTCCTAGCCTCTGAATCAGAGATGTTCCCAGAGGTCGATGTGGCCCTACATCTACATACTCAAAAGTCTCTGATTAGTCTTTAGTTTGAAAACACAAAAAAAATCTAATATCCTAAAAAGACACAAAACATTATAAAGAACAAAATATCTTTCTTACTTAGATCTCCCCAATGAAATTCCTCAGGGAGAGCCAAGTTGGGATCACCCCGAAAGTCTAGGCTAACATATGCATAATCATCAATCATCAAGATTTGGGGCCTTAACCAATCAAAAAATGCATCATTGTACTTTATTATAGGGCCCGCTACATGTCGTGCCATAAGGTCACACCACCATTTCATTCTTAGGTATCGTGGGGCTGGTAACCCCCACTCTACCTGTAGCTGCAAATGAGGGACTCTTTCTAAGAATAAAGACACCAAAATGGACCCATACCCAAACTACTTTAGGTCTCCTCTCTTGGTTTTAGTGAGTTTTGTCTTCATACTCCGGAGAAAACCGTCACACCAATTGAATACTTGAGGTTCCAGACATTCAATGTCATATTGAAAGTAACTCTAGAGTGCCATGTGTGGCAATGCGCTTCCTACCATCCATGCAATGGTAAAGAGGATGGTTCTAAGAGTCAAATCCCGCACACCTCAGATAGCCACTTAAACTTTACACCTTTCAGCATTCGGTTCACAGTGCCGATGGATATACTTGCTCATCGGAAAGCCACCACCTTGACTCCCTGTCAGAGACACCCATGCCCCATGATGGGATATCCCCATCAGAAAGTAAATATCCTCAATGTCCAAGAAGAGGACATGAACACCCACATGAAATACTTGCTGTTCTGCGTCCCACATACGGAACAAGTACTCTAATAGTCTCCGTTGGGCTCTCATGCCCTGGACTTTGAAAAAATTCAACATGATACATTATCGAAGAGCATCAATGGTTCCTGGATAAATCAAAGCCATTGAGTCATCATCTTCATGCTCACGTTCTCTCCATTCCAACATTTTTGGAATCAAACACCTGCATAGAAGTAAAAGAGGACAATTAGCACCTTTATCCACCTTTTTTGGAATTCTTTTTGGTTCAATTCTTGCTTTTCTATTTTGGTTTTCAGCCGCTGCAATTGAGATTCAGTTACAGTGCGGGATTTCCACATGCGAGCCATTGGGAACCTGTAGAAATCCTTGATTTCCACAGGGCCCAATTTAGGCCACCTGCGGCGGCCCCAATGCATGCCTACCGACCCAAAAATCACCAAAAAAATCATCTTTTGACCACCAATAACAAATTTAAACCATTGAAAAGGAAGAAGATGAAACACTTACTATTTTCACGAAAACCGTTCATTGATTGATCGCCTGTGCTCTTCGCAATCGCCCGCTGAAGTAAGGGGTGAAAAAGGGGTTTTTTGACAAGTTCTTGACCAAATACAAATGAAATGGTAAAAACGAACTCTTACTCTTATTTATTTCATTTTTTTACCTTTTTCCCTAATATTTTATATTATAAAATGTGTTTGGTTATAAACCCTCGTAACTAATAGTTTTGTAAGTGTCTTGTTTCTTGTTGGGAGAAGACTAGAGTCCTAATTATTGGAGTATGAATATTTGTTCCATGATTTGTTTTTCTCTTCGTTACGCATATCGATACTTTTTAGGGTTTTTTAGTAAAACCTCGAGTTCACTCTTCGTTCGTTCTCGTGCTCGAAAATTGATGAGAACGTAACCAAGTATACTTTTGTCGTCCTTTCATACTCGTCTTGGTAACACGAAAAATGACACACATGGAGTATCATTTAATCTCTTTTCATACTCCATAAAAATGAAAAGATTGCCAAGTGACCTTGTTCTGTTCACGCTCGTAAAAGTATTTGAATAAAACGTTCGATGGACGATAGTTTATCACTTTTTCGGTCCTGTCGAACTATTTTACGAAAAAGGAACTGAGAGAGTTCTCTTTAAAGTGTTTTTCAGACTCTATAAACATGAGAAACTCCCGAGTTTTCTATCTTTGGACTCATTAAACAAACATCGAAAGACCCACATGGGACCGAACCACTCCTTCTTAGGGTTCGTTAAAAGTACTCTGAGGGACTCATCCGAAGGACGAGCTTACATTACAATCATATGTTATCCTCCTCAAGATTGCATAAAAATAAAGAGGTACTCGCCATAAATGGTGGGGGGAAATTTGGGAAAGAGATGTGTTTCTGTACCTGTGTTAGTGGTAGTACTAGTTGCTCTTGAACATGACACACCCTTCGTCATTTGAATCCGGGTTGGGAAATCCATTTGGCTCTCATCTGGCCTTCGTTGAATTGATATCTTGGGTTGTCTTTGAGTCAATGCTTCCAAGACCAATGTTGTGTCATTCATATGTTCAAGAGAAGTCCAAATAAGCCCTCCTTCGAGTCAACCATATGCATTGTCATTTATTACCATGTTGGCCTTCCCTGTGTCAGTTTCAAATCATTTTCATACTTTGATATACCCTTAATCTGTTACTTATTTCGTGTCACTGATGGGGGATACATCAAGGCCCTCTTGTGACAAGTATTTTTCCTATCGACTTCAACTCATCATCTGGGAATAAGACTTAGAAATCATTTAGTACCTTAGAGCCTGCATGCCTCAATGGCAGGTTTCTTCTCTCTCGATAGTGGATTCACATTATTGGTCCTTGATCAAGAGATTTCATAGAGTGTTTGATTTCAACTAATTTATTCACATTCGTTGGATTTTATTGAGGTACCTTGGGAGTCATTGATATCAATGGTGATTTCCCTCACACTTGTTAATAGTTTTCATCAATGACCGGTAATCAAGTGGTTTCTACCATGTTCGACTTCAACACCTGTAATTGCATGGTTAGATTCATACTTACGAACGACGGGATTGAAGACCCTGGATCTCATATTTTTGACCCAGGTTGCGATGGAGTATTTATGATTTGAATTGACACATAGATACACTTTATATGTCTCGTGGCTGTGTCTGAATTTACACTTTCTAATACATAGATCCACGGTGTATTTCTGGTGGCTATGTAGAATTTCGATGACATGGATCCACAATGTATAATTGGTGGTTATGCCTTGCATTTATGATTTAAATCACTTGTAATCTGAGCATGGGAATGCCTACCTCAGAAATAGTATAATTCTATGTAGATGCTTGATTTTTTGCAGGTTCCTGATTGGTGTGTTCCTTGTTTCTGACACACACATGCATTTTACAAAGTATTTCGGCTGTCACATGTTCCAGCTTCATACTTTGGGGGGAATTATGTTACACATTATTTTGGTCACTCTGATGATGACCCCATAGGCATGTATTTAGGCTTCCAAAAAAAACTTTCACATGAAGAAAATGGTTGAGTTCTTCCCCTACAAGGCACATTTTTAGAATGACGCCGCAGGATGATAGTGGTACACAGTGCAGGAATCAAGGATTTCCGCAGGCTGCTCTATACCTGTCCTGTGACATTTCCACATGCTTCTATATAGGTAGGGTGCGACGATGCTTGAAGCTAAGGAAAGGAAGAAGTTTCATGAAGTTTCTAGAAGGATAACCTTCTAGAATATGAGGTGGAGTTCGTATGGTTGTGATCTTAATGGATTTTCTGATTTGGTGGGATCATTCTCATCCTAGTAACCACTTGTCCTCCAATTGTCTATCAAGCTTTGTGGATTATCTTCATGAAAATTCATAGCAATTGTATGTGTGTGTTGGAACAAAGGACCACCGAAAGGGAACTTGCGACATCAAGGCACTTTGGCTGTATCTTCCACTTCTATTTAATATGATACAACGGCATGTTTCTTTCCCATAAAATCATCAGTGTTTTATTACATGACTCCTTGATCACATGTTTAGGTTTCCATTGAATCTATAGTTGTTGCTTTCACTTTGGTTGGTTTGTGTCATTGTAGATCTGATCTCACAAGAGCACTAGAGTGAAGCAGGGACAACATAGATATAGGGAAGCGATATATAAAGGTATGTCATACACTCCTTCTTTGGTGATAAATTCAAGGGTAGAAAACTAGGGAAAGCATCATGTCCTGTCTGGTTTTTTTCTAGATCCAGGTGGATCTAGGGAGATTAGTTTATGTCTCCATTCACTGATTTATCCAAGAACATAGGGTTGGTTGGAAAAATTAGTATAGACAACGTCTATTGAATGTAATTTGAGATCGACTGAAACTTAATGCAAAATTCTTGTAACTTTGATGAAAAGATTCTAATTGTAGCAGTTAGATGTATTGCTTTCTCTTTCTTGCGTATGTGCTTCCTGTTATCTTTGTTCATATATTTTTCTTTCTAATTCAGAATGAATTTTCAAACCTGTGGATTTGCTGCGCATTGCCCCTTGTTCACTCCATTTAAATAAAAAAATTTTATTCTAAAAGTTAACTGTGAATTCACCCGCAACAGTGCTCCGAGTTACTTCCTGTAATGTCTCTCTGCCACACATTGCTATTTTGCACTGAATACTGTTGCTCACTTAGCCTTTATCCTCTCAAATTTCAGTCACCGAGTCATTTGCTTCCGTTCTTTCCTTGAATTGAATCCATAGCCTAAAGTCTTATGTTCTTGTGCCAATATAACCAAAACCCATTATATCAAAGGTGTTAAATATAATCACTGCTTTAAAGCCATATCCCACACAAAGAAAAAGTCTACCGAGAGAGCCCTCTCCAGGTCTAAAAGGCTAGTTTCAGGCCTTAAAGTTGGTTGAAAAAGTTACCTTCGTCGTCTGTTTATCAACCAAACAAATTTACGGAGTGCTAACAGATCCCAAAGGTCCGTTAAGGATGGTCTATCAGAGTACCCGTGCATGTATATTCCAGCTGTGGTCAGTAGTGGTAGCTCAATTAGAATTTTATATCCTAGGGAATCTTATAATTCATGGACAGATCCCGAAGGTCCAGTAAGGATGGTCTGTTAGAGTACCATGCGGTGGTTTGTTAGGATTTTATATCCTAGGTAATCTTATGATTTCTGGGAAGATCCCAAAGGTCTGATAAGGTCGGTCTGACAGAGTACCAAAAATGTTGTTATTGATGCACCTACCTCATTTTATTGCCACATATAGATCTTGATGTTCCAAATTCATGTTGTTGATGATGTTGTTGTTCTAGCTTCATGATTTTGATGATAATGTTGTTACAACTCCATGCTATTGATGTCGTTGTTCCAACTTTGTGCTATTGATGTTGTTGTTCCAACTTCGTGCTATTGATGTTGTTTTTCCAACTTCATGCTATTGATGATGATGATGTTACTCCAGCTCCATGCT
>ML807565.1:40607-57769 GCA_009831015.1 Picea engelmannii
AAGAGAGGTAAGTGGATTGCATCCCTGTTGGAATATGACTTGGAGATAAAACCTACAGATCTAATCAAAGGACAAGGAATTTCTCAAATGATGACACAATCAAATTTTGAGTTACTGGGAGTAAATTTTATTGTTGATCTTTCACAAGGTGTAGAAGAAGAAGTCCCTCCTCAGGTAAATAAAAAAATCTTGGATTCACCTTGGTACAGTGACATTATCTTTGTTTTACAAAATTTGCAGGATCCTCCTAAATAAACAAAAACCAAAGCCAATTTTTTAAAACAAAAGGTAGCAAATTTTTGTGCACTTAAGGGTTCCCTCTATTGGAAAGACCATGGGGGAGTGTTATTGAAATGTATTATAGAGGATGAAGCTCAACAAATCATGAAGGAATTCCATAAGGGTGACTATGGAGGTCATCATTACTAGAAAGAAACAGTTGATAAAATCCTAAGATCAGGGTTTTACTGGCCTACTATATTTTCTGATGTGTATAAACAAGTTTCCAGTTGTCATTAGTGTCAGATTTTTGAAGGGAAAATAAAGGTGTTTCCTTTACCATTGAATCCCATTTCTATAGAAGATCCTTTTCAACAATGGGGCTTGGATTTTATAGGAGAAGTGCATCCTTCATCCTTATATCAACATAGATGGATTTTAGCAACCACATACTACTTTACAAAGTGGATAGAAGATGTACCTACTCGACATGCAACTGATTCAATCATCATTCAATTTTTGGAATGTAATATACTCTCAAGATTTGGTTGTGCAAGAAGGATTATTACTGATAATGCTGCTGCTTTTAAGTCTAAAAAACTAGTCAAATTTTGTAGTGATTATGATATCACACATAGCCACTCAACAACCTACTACCCACAAGGTAATGGTTTGTCCGAGTCATCTAACAAGATATTGATCAGGATCATAAAAATTTTACTGCGGGAGGATACGAAATCTTGGCACAAGAAGTTTATTTTTTCACTTTGGGAAGACATGGTAAGTACAAAGAAGTCTATTGGAACATCTCCATTCCAAATTGTTTATGGTGCAGATGTAGTTTTTCCTACTTCACTTGGCTTTCCAGTCATGAAGCTATTACAAGAGGTAGATATTGAACCTAACAACATTCAGAGGAGGATAAGTTAGCCAGTTCATGTCCATTAGATGAGAGAACAAGTCTACAAGAATGCTCAATTATACCAAGACAAAATGAAGAATGTGTTTGACAGGAGAACAAAGGTTGATGCTTTTCAGATTGATGGTTTGGTTTTAAAATGGGATGCAAGAAATGAAGACATGGGAAAACATGCTAAATTTGAAAACCTATGGAAGGGACCATACAAGGTTGAAACATATCATGGGAGTAATGCATTTTTGTTACATGAGATCCATGGATAATATATCAGTGGAAGGCTTGTTAATGGCAGGTTTCTCAAAAATTATTTTACTTAAAGAAATCTGATCTTCCACGTCATTGTAAATATCCATTTCTTTAGTATTGCAGGTTTGGGTAGCATTCAACAGAATTTGATGCCTGAGGAGAAGGCCCTAAGGTTTGGTGGATGTTACCAAGTGTGCTTCTTATGCAGTTAAATTTTCAAAATTATGATCATGTGTATAGAGTCAAGTAATTTTTTTATTCAAGTTTGGTCATTCAATAAAGATCCCAATGGATTAGACTACTAGTCTGCTTGTTCTTAGGAACCTCATAGGGAGGATGCCATCCCCATTGGATCTAGTGTTAGTGTTATATAAATACGTTGCTAGAGTCTGGGTTAAATATGCATGATAGGGTAAAGTCATGCCTTAGTCTCATAAATACCATGGCATTTTTATCTTAGGTGAAATTCATGTCATGAGTCAATGGGTTTGTGATTAATAAAACTATTTACATAGGGTCATAAAATAAAGTGTGAGTCATGAGTCATTTGGTCTTGATGTCAAGAATATGGGTTGTCATATCAACTAAGGGTCATAATGAAAGATAATGTGGTAACTCCAAATTAGTTAGATTCATTCTTGTCATGGTTCATAAAATATCATAAGCTCAAATCTGTTGGAGGCACGTGGCATCATCAAGCAATTGGAGTACTACACAAGTTGTTGTGCAATTTCCTAGTGTTGCACAAATCTAGTGAAGAAGTACAACAAGTCAATCATTGTTTCAAGTGGCGATTTAATTTGATTTTTTCCTTCAAATTTCCTCATTCTACCTATAGTAAAGCTCCAAATTGCCATCTTTCCTCTCTGCAAATCACAAACTCTTCATTTAGTTTCCTGTGCACATGTTGCAGGGGAAACTGCATAAAGTGCTGCGTATCATCACCTCCATTTCTCTTACACCCTCTAGCCATTGGTTTTAGAATTTGGTTGATGTTTTAAAGGAAGACCTTTCTTATGAATCTAAAGGCCTAAACTTTTGTTGGTTACTTCTCCCTTGCTACCATTCTTGGGTTGACCCAGGTTCATATTTACTATGGTTTCCAACAAAACCCTCTAAAACTATCGGCCCCTCTGGAAAACTAGAAGGAAGCGCAATACATGGTGTGCACTGCACAGTCTCACCCGAGATATCTCCATGGGTGGCTGCAACACTCATGTGCTTACAGTGTGAGAATGAGTGGGGATATGAGATTGAAACTTGTGATATTTATTTATTTACTATAACATCCATCTATTCTAAGTACCTTGTCATTCTTGTTCATGCATGTAAAACAATCAAATCTAGCTATTTCATCAAACATTCATCTAATATCTAATCATTAAAAAAAAATATACAATGATGATTCATTCACATAACACATAAGCTACCGTGGTTCACCCCCTCCTGGGCTACATCCACAAAGATTTGGCTCTTGGGCTCTTTTATTATTGTTATATCATCTATGGCACCACATGCATTACAATCCTCCCCCAGTTGGATCAATATCTTTAATGAGGTAGACTAGATCACACCATGCTCCTCAGCCTGTGATCTAACCCTCAAGATGTACCTTCTTTGCTTTCCTTTTCTCAACAAATTACAAAACAATCTCGGATTTTATAGTCATTCTTACATTCTGGAATTACAATCACACCGAACCCTATCTGAATCTTCGAACCAACCCCCAACAACAACCCCGAACTAGACCTCCTAGGTTCCTCTTTATACTTATTTTTGGCTTATCAACCATTACATCCTCTTACCAAAACAATAACCCTAGCATGGTTTGGTCTTCTTACATGCATGCCTCACATGCTTCCCTCCTTTGCATGTGATTTCCTTTGCACGTGTTGCTTTTCCTGCCAGTTGTATTTTCCTTATTTACGCTTTATTCTCCAAAATTAGCCTTTTCCCCAAAATGGGCCTGCGCCCAATAGGCCCCCAACACTGAAAATGTGACTCGCCTCGAGTCACTGTCTTACTCCAACATCTGTCACTTCTTGCGCCAATGCGTCATACATTTTAGTTATTCTTTGGCACTGTGCCTGAGCCTGATTACTCCTTTTAGCCATGCTTTCCACCAGCTGCGTGGTAACTGGGTTTTGTAGTAGTTCTACCCCTTCCAAGTCTATGCGATTTATGTTCAACTTCGCTACATCGATATCGATGACTAGCTGCTCCGAATTTTCTTGTAGGGGCTCCAACTGATCCTGTCATGACATCTTCTGTGATTGTACTGCCTTTTCCTCAACTTGTAACCATTTGTTGGTTACTTCTCTCTTGCTACCATTCTTGGGTTGATCTAGGTTCAGATCTACTATGGTTTCCAACAAAACCCTCTAAGACTATCGACCCCTCTGGAAAACCATAAGGAAACATAGTACATGGGGTGCACTATGCAGTCTCACCCAATATATCTCTATGGGTGGCTGCAATACTCAGGTGCTTGCAGCCTGGGAATGAGTGGGGATATGGGATTGAACCTTGTGATCTTTATTTATATACTATAACATCCATCTATGCTAAGTACCCTGTCATTCTTGTTTATGCATGTAAAACAATCAAATCTATCTATTTGATCAAACATTCATCTAATATCTAATCATTAACAACAAAGATATAGCGATGAATCATTCACATAAAACATAAGCTATTGTGGTTCACCCCCTCTTGGGCTACATCCACAAAGATCTAGCTCTTGGGCTCTTTTATTATTGTTCTGTCATCTATGGCACCACACGCATTACAATTCTCTCTCAGTTGGATCAATATATTTAATGAGGCGGACTAGATCACACCATGCTCCTAAGCCTGTGATCTAACCCTTAAGGTCTACCTTCTTTTCTTTCTTCTGCTCAACATCTTACAAAACAACCTCGGATTTTACATTCATTCTTACATTCTAGAATTACAATCACACAGAACCCTATCCGACTCTTCAAACCAAACCCCAACAATAACCCCAACCTAGACCTCCTAGGTACCTCTTTATACTTATTTTTGGCTTATCAGCCATTACATCCTCTTACCAAAAACCTAACCCTAGCATGGTTCGGTCTTCTTGCATGTGTGCCTCGCATGCTTCCCTCCTTTGCATGCACTTTCCTCTGCACATGTTGCTTTTCCTACCAGTTGTATTTTCCTTATTTGCACTTTATTCTCCAAAATTAGCCTTTTCCCCAAAATGGGCCTGTGCCCAACAAGTTTCTCCCTAAAACTCAGTCCATATACCTAATTTTTCTCATTCACTGCCCATATGCAAGTGTTGCATTTTACCCCACACACAATCCCCATGTTTCTTTATCACAGGTAAACAACACACATCAACATAATGGAAACTCTACAAGGTAGGATGAGGACTATAAAGGGTGGTGATATTCTTAGATTTGAGCTTCAAGGTCTAAGGCTAGTGAATGCAGATCCAACAATTAGGGTTTCTTTTGAAAAAGTGGGATGCATCAAATTTTGTGAACATCTTCAAGGGTACAACATGTAGGTGGCAAAGGAGTTTTCATTGAGTTTTAATAGCATTTAGGCTAAGGTGGGAAACATTTAGTTTCAAGTTTCTAAAGACACCATCGCTGCTGCAACATAGATCCCTTCTCGTGGAGAGAAATGGTTAAAAGGTATGCAACTGGATCTAGCTTGCTATCATGAATTTTTGAATCCTGAATTAAGAGACACCAATTTTGTATCCACTATACCCAGAGAACTTCTACTAGAGAATCATAGTAACTTGTTGAGGGTTATTCAAATGTTTTTTACATGTGAAGGGAGATTCACTAGATTTTACCAATATCATATTAGGCTCTTAATGCACTTCTGTAATGTCCCCAAGTCTGAGCCCTGTTGTAAATCATGTTTCTGAAATGAATTGTAATTATGTTTTATAGGCTGGTAAGACAAGTTTATATAAGCTGGTGGGCTTATGTGATTGTTAGGCCAGAGAGACTAAGTGTTGAAGGCCAAGAGCCTGATTTTGTATATGTAATCATGCAGAACATTAATAAAAATATAAACACTTCTACGTGCAGACCGACCATGATGAATGAGTGATGGGGGAATAAGCTTCCACAGAGTGGGCAAGGGATTAGGGGCTGGAAGGTGGGAAGAGGGGCTAAGTGTTGAGCCTAGAGGCTTAAGTCCTTGGGAATAATATTTTAATATTATTCCAAAAAGACCATGTGAAATATATGTTTTATCCTAAGTTCTTTTGGAATGACAAGTGACTTCCAAATGGAGAGGAACACATGCTGATGGAATGCATGCAGTTTCATAGGTGACAAGTGTTGACTCAAGTGAATGCTATTAAAAACTGCTGAATTGAGCCATGATGGGGGTTCCTCCTCCATTCCACCGTCGACCGTCTGAACCTGAGTCCTGTCTGACCTCTGCAAGATACCTTCGTGCAATTATGAAACCAGGGAAAAGGTCTGTGTTGATTCCTAAGGAAGATGGTACATTCCTTTCCTGAATAGTTTGAGCCTGTGCGTGGGATCTTTGTACACCTTGTGAAATCCCGAAACCAAAACTGTGAGTCTATTTCATGATTGCTGAGCCTGTTTGGGAAGCCTGTGTCTGTTTTCCCAGTTGGTTGTTGTGGACATGCAGTGCTGGACTGTGCCTAGCTTACTGGCCAATGTGAGTTTGTTCTTAGCCTATGTGTAACCTCTCTCCAGGTGAGGGAGGTGATTTTTGTTGGAAGAGGCATTTTGTTAGGCCTGTGAACAACTCTCTCCATGTGAGAGAGTTTGTTGGGAAGTGGTTTCTTCTAGAGAGTGTCCAACACCAGCTTCAGGCTCTGATACTTCCTGATCCAACCTATTGTTGAGACCCAGAGAGGGAGGTGTAGCACTGATGGACTATTCTTGTGAAGGTGTATACTCCCGACCAGAATAGGCATGTGGGGAATGAGAGTCCGGGAGTAGTGGGCGTAAGATGACATCCTGGGAAGAATCCTTCCAGTCATTCTATATTGTTTTCCCTATAACCTCAACCTAGCCTAGGATTCCTTACCTTGGGGTGGAGCTTAGTCCCAGCTCGGGGGTGACCCACTGCTAAGCTTGATGAGCAACATGGTCTAAGGCTGGGAGGTTCGTGGAAGGCCTGCACGTGGTTGGTGGAATTACCACCGTTTCAAAGATAAGTACCATAAGATGTTTTAATTATGTTTTGCATGTCTGTGTATTTATATTTATCATGTATTCTGCTGTGCATATGAATTAATGTTAATTCCATGGATTATTTATGTCAACAGTAATTTTGTGCTGACTCTGAGTTTAAATGTGTTTAACCTGTTTTAAATGCATGTTATTAATTAAGCATAAAATGATGTTGTTCCGCAAAGTAGCATCTGCCAGACCAATGGGTTAGATGATGGCCTGGAATGGGGGAGTTTCAGAATGGTATCCGAGCGTTACAGTATGAAAGAGTGTTATAGTATGGTATCAGAGCCAAGGTTTCAATGCTGAGCCTAGATGGGCTAGTTGAGTGGTCTTTAGATTGAGGGTTTGAGGAGAAATTGTGTTTGGAGGACCAATTTAGGACCTTTGAATGCTCCTGAGTGTCAAGGCGTTACTTGACCATGTAGCCAAGCTCAGGAGGTGTAGCAGTGTTATGAAACCATAGCCGGGGTGGCATCTGGCCACAGGGAGAGAGGACTCCACACTAGAAGTGTTCAAGCTGTAGGATCTGTTTGGGAAAAAGGAGAACCCTTGTGACCATCAGATCTGAAAAACATGCATAGGGTTTAAAAACCCTTTCGATTTGCACAAGAACGTGGAAATTGTGATACATGAAATCCCGAATTTGTCGGGACCGTCCATTGGGGAAAACGTGGCTGCCGATCAACATTTCAGCACCCGGAAAACCCAAGGGAAAGAACCCTTGTTTTCATAAGTCGCGAAATAGAGAAACCCAAAATCTTGAAATGATCTACACCATAGATCGTAAGTGACCCTCGGATCAAGTGGAAGAATAGACCGTAATTTTAGAATTTCGGCAAACGAAAGTTCGAGAGGTGAAGATGCACGAATTCCTGATGCGAAAAACCTCGAAATGCCGAAAGGATCTGTGTAGTAGATCCAAGAAAAGTCTAACCATTGGATTTTTGATTGGAAAGGATGTGGACACATGGATGTGCACCAGGTTCCAGCGAGTCGAGAAGAGAGGCGAGAATGGTGGGACCCGATGACATCACCGAAGGTGACATGGACCCTCTTGAATGTGCCACGTGCCACCATGGTTAAGGGTGACAACCATACTATGGGCTCAGACAGTAAAGTAAATCAGAATTTTGGAATTTAGGAGTTGGAGTGACAAGGGGTTGGGAGTCACTGCATCATAAACTCTCGGGTACCGAAGACCTGAAACCCGAAAGCGATTGTGAGAGCCTCGTGGACCAAAACCCTGAAGCCAGAAGTCCTGAAGTCCTGAAATTTGCAGAGACGTCAGAGTTCAGAAAACTTTGTGAAGTCAAAACATTTTCTCACTCACGTTGGTTTATGAATATTGTGATTTTGTTAAGGGTTTAAGTCCTGACAAACTTCGTTTGACTGCATGTTGTGTGTGCAGAGTTCAACGAGTGTCAAGACAGTCGAAAACTGATGCCGAGTATGGAATTGGAAGAGGTGCAGATTGCCTCCTAAACAAAGGACGAAAGGGTAGGAAGGAATGTCAACCTGAGAGTCGAAGGATTTGTTAACGCTCTGTAATTTTCCTAAGGCTACGGAGGCAATCACAAAGGTAACCTCGAACCACTTGGAGTCTTGGATCCATCCCTCCAAGACTCAGAGAGGGCTCTCTCTTTTCAATTTAACTTGGTTTGTATGGGATGGATGTTAGGCTAGCTATGAAAGTAATGAAAGTATGGGGTTGGGGTTTTCGTTTTCAAATAGTTGTTTTGGGATAGCAAGGAGGTCCATTGGGAAAATGGGGTCTGCGCTTAAATGTGTGATTCACTCTCAGATCTAGACAAAGTTCTTACACAGGGCAAGGTAGTGGAAATGTTGGATCGAATTAATTTTGAATGGAGTCGATTTGAGGAAGAACTAGGGGAGGAAAAAGCCAAGCAAAGGAGAAACTAAGAATTCCTTAACTGAGATTTTTAGAAGAGAAACATAAATATTATCCAAAGGGTCAGATGCAAAGTATTTTGCTAACAAATTCTTCTCTGTTACTATCATTTGATAATAAGAAATTGAAAACAAGCGAAATGATAATAGGAAAACACTTAATAGAGAAGGGAAACGCCACCAACATATCCACACAAGAATCCTGTAAACAACATGTCCATTACTGATCAATCATTTAATGATTACAGAAAGAGTTCTCTGGACAAACACAACACACAGTCCAGCCAAATAAAACACCCCTCGCAGGTCTAGCCAAAAACAAAAAACACTTCACAGCTCGAACCGAAAACCCCCACAGGTCGAACCCTCTTTTTTTCTTTTACATGTATATATAAAAAAAAATTTCTATCAGTCCTCAGAAAAAATCAAACTCTACCCTTGATTTCTAAAAATAGAAAACGGTTACAATGATAGACACCTGTCGCAGATGGTCTCCTAGAAACCAAATCAAAAAATGTAAATAACAACTTATTTGAGAAAGTTTGATGTGTCTCTCGAATTCTGGAACTGCTGGAAATGAATGTTGAGTTCTTGGGGGATCTTTGCCATAAAATCTAGGCCATTTGTCATTTTTTGCTTCTTGCTGTCATGAATTCGCTTCCAACTGGGGGAAATTGTATTTAAACCTCTACCTGAAATGCAGGAAGACTTTGCCATTTGTCTAGAGAATTTAAATTTCCCCTGGTCGAGCTGCCATCTTCTCCCTCAGTGTGAATGGCCAACCCGACAAAAGGATCCTCTTATTTATTTACAATGTTTCCTTCATCTCTAGTAGGTAAGAGTTCATCGCCCAATAGATATGATCCCTCCCTACGAAGCTCTTGGACTTGGATGCACTGCCAGTGCATTCCTGTAATTGTGTCTGTGTGGCTTTGGAATCGCATTGTGATGGCTTGAGATGAACTTGAAGTTGAGAAATTCTTTGCAAAAGCATCTAACGATTCAACTCCTATGTTGGGCTGCTTCTTCCCGACTTTAAGATTTTATGGGCATTCTTTCTTATTCATAACATTGTTCCTTTCTGCAGCAATTTTGATTTTAGATACGCCCTCAATATCAATTGTAAGTTTGGATGACCCTTTGATAGCATCTAAGGAAACTTTCACATGATATTCTTTTGGGCACGGGGATTTCTCATTGTTGTCAGTCATGCACATATTTTCCGCCATTTCATCAGCAGACTTGGAATGTTCTGTCTCTTTATTCCAACTTTCTGGATGGGAAAGTTTAGAAGCAATAATATCTGATATTAATCGCTTCTTCTATGGTTTCCTTTTACTCCTAGAATCACTGGCCTTTTCCTTCCCAGTTTGTTTCTGAGAGAAGCACATTGTCTTTCTCCTGTAAGACCGGGCTGGTGGACAGTTCATTGCACTCTTTTACTTCAGTTATCTTGTTTATATTCATATGTTCAAAACATGAACTGTAATTTCCATCCAAATATGGTACATCATTTCTTGCATCTGAGGATTTATGAGAATCATCCTCATTTGGAATGCTTAATTCCATTGTTTGAACTGGCAATGGTTCTACTCCTTTGGAAATTGTTTTCTCATCTTTTCCTTCAACAACAACCAGTTGACTAGGTTCAGTATTTTCATCATGACTAATGTGGACAGGAACATTGCTGATATTGGAGATTAGTCCCACATCGACGAAGGAAGAGAATTCTTCAGAGTTTAAATAAACACACGATTACAATACATAATCGATGATGTGAGCCCAAGGCTATGCTTTGGATTTAGGCGTTGGCGCTAGCTTGTGTGTTTGTTGTTGGTTTGTGAAATGGTGCTAACTCTCGGTGTTGAGTGCTTGGAGATTGGCCCTCGACCAATATACCTTTTGGAAAATAATTTTTTTAAAAATTCATATTTTGAAAAACCAAAACAGAACACTCTGCATAAAGGTCGAGGGGCCAATTTTAGCTTAAAAGACCAAAAATTGATTATAAAAACCAAATTTGGCTAATAAACCACAAGAATAAAAATTTTCCATTCAAACCAATACATACTTTTTTGCTAAAAATGCACCGGAATTCGCCTTGAAGCTCGCCTGCAGGTACTCATCTTATGCTCGGTCAGTGTCGAGCGCTTTCTGTCGCCTTCACCATGCGTCATGAGCAAAAGCATAAAGCCTGAAATAGATAGATATTATTCAGAATAATGATTCCCTATTATATAGGGTTCTAATAGGATCGAACTCCAATGGGCACGAAAGAGAATTGGATAAGGAAGGACATATCATGAAACTCATCGAAAGATTGAAAAAATATGCCTAGGCTCGCTGAGCCGATAGCCGAAATCTCATGAGGGTCAGGGATCAACAAGGTGAATTCAACTTAAAGATGTTGAAGAGCCTAGAAAGAATAGAAAGGAAATTAGAGAAGGGGAGTGACTCAAGCAAGACAAAGAGTCACAGAACCCCTGAGAGGAAAAGAAGATCAATAAGTGTCAGGACCCCTAAGAGAAAAATAATATCTAGGAGTGGTAGCAGACATCATCGTCGCTCCCCAAAGAATTCCAGTAAGGAAGCACACAGTAGTTCAAGCCCATATCCTACCAGAAAGCACAAGAGATCTGGGATGTATGAATTGAAAGGGGAGATGAATAAGATTAAGCCTCCTACATTTGATGGAGAACATAAGAAGGAGGAAGATGCCAAAACATGGTTGCTTGGCATGAGGAAATATTTCCAATTGCAGAATTATTCCTCTCATGCAGAAGGAAGAATTGCGATGTATCAACTAAAAGGAAAAGCATCCATGTGGTGGGATCAGTTTGTGCAGGTGCAATACATTAGAGATAAATATATCACTTGGAAGGAGTTCAAGAGGTATTTCGAGAAGAAATACTTGACTAAAAGATACTATGACAGAAAGATGAAGGAGTTCTTCGAGCTCAAGCTAGGCAACATGACCATTGATGAATACGAATGAAGTTTCTTGGAACTACTGAAGTATGTTCCATTCATCAAAGATGAGGCTGTCAAGATTCAAAGGTATCTGAGTGGACTGCCACCTGCCATTGGTGACAAGATTCAGTATGATGATCCTAATACTATGGAAGAAACAATAAGAAGGGATAAATGATTATATGAACAACAAAGATAAAATCCTACCTTTCAGAAGGCTTGGGATGACAAGAGGAAGTTTAAGAAGGAACATAGGCAGAAGGGAAACAAACCTCCCTTTTTCAGAAATAGTCCTCAAGGACATATATCATTTAGAGAGCCGAGAACGACTTAAGTGGGGGAACAAAGGTAGAGATAGACGGCCATTCAATGTTGGGGCTGTAAAGGGAACCACAAATATAGATATTGTCCCCATAAAAATGGCAAAGCAAGAACTATCCATAATGTTCAACAAGCTGAAATAGTGGAGGACATGGGTAGTAGAATGCCAAGGATCTATGTGGACCTGGACAATACGCAAGATGAATTTCAGTCGCACATGATTGAAGTGGAAGGTATGATCAACAACCGACCATTTATTATTTTAATTGATTCAGGCGATAGCCATAGTTATGTAGATCCTAGGGTAGTGGAAAGTTTGCATTTATAGAGAAGCAAACATGAAAAGTCCTGGTTAGTGCAGTTGGATATAGGAACCAAGAGGAAAGTCACTGAGCTGGTTGAGTCCTGTCCTGTGGACATGAAAGGATTGAACACTAAGGCTGAATTGAATATTCTTCCTTTAGGCTCTTATGACTGCTTAATTGGGATGGACTGGTTGAACCAGCACCATTTCCTTCTGGACTGTCATAACAAGAAGTTTACATGCCTGGATGAGGAAGGGAATCAGAAAATAGTCCAAGGGATTCCCAAAGCTGTGGTGGTTAGAGAAATCCCAGCAATGCAGTTGAAGAAGTGCTACAGAAAAGGGTGTCAATTATTTGCAGCCCGTGTTGAAGAAGCATCCAAAGATGAAGTCCCAAAGATTGGAGACCATGAATTACTTACAGAGTTTGAAGACGTATTTCAGGAGGTACCTAGACTACCTCCAAAGAGAGACATCGATTTTTCTATAAATTTGATGCTTGGAGCAGATCCAGTGTTGAAAGATCCTTATAGAATGAGTACGCCAGAGATGAAAGAGTTGCAATTGCAGCTTGAAGAGATTATAAAGAAGGGGTACATTCTCCCCAACATGTCACCTTGGGGTGCCCCAGTCCTATTCGTGAAGAAGAAGGATGAGACATTGAGGCTATGCATTGATTTCAGACAGTTGAACAAAGTAACTGTCAAGAACAAGTATCCTCTGTCGAGGATCGACGATCTTTTCGATAAGTTGAAAGGTGAAAAAATATTTTCGAAGATAGATCTCAGATCGGGATATCACCAGGTAAGAATAAAGTATGAAGACATCAACAAGACCGCCTTTAGAACAAGGTATGGTCATTACGATTTCACAGTGGTACCGTTTGGGCTATCAAACGCATCTGATGTTTTTATGTGCTTGATGAATGGTGTATTCAGGGACTATTTAGACAAGTTTATCATAGTCTTCCTGGATGACATCTTGGTGTATTCCAAGTCAGAGGAAGAGCATGAACAACACCTGAGAATGGTGTTGCAAGTGTTGAGAGAACACCAACTATATGCCAAGTTGAGAAAATGCTCATTTTATCAAAGGAAGATCCATTACTTGGGGCACATTATTTCAGAGGAAGGGATCGTCGTGGATCCTAAGAAGGTTGAGGCCATCCGCGAATGGTCAACGCCAAAGAATGTGGCAGAATTTAGATCCTTTATGGGTCTAGCGGGCTATTAGAGAAGGTTTATAGCAGGGTTCTCAAAGATAGCTCACCCTATCACTTCCTTGCAAAGGAAGGAGAAAAAGTTTCAGTGGACTGAAGAGTGTGAGAACAATTTCCAGTGATTGAAGCAACTATTAACCAACGCTCCAATCTTGAGGATTGCAGATCCAAATATGGATTTCGTGGTGTGCACAGATGCGTGTAAGGAAGGGTTGGGAGGATTTATCAGCTAAGATGGATTTGTAATCTGTTATGAGTCCAGGAAGCTGAAAGAGCATGAAAATAATTATGCCACTCACGATTTGGAGTTGGCAGCAATAGTTCACGCTCTGAGGAAATGGAGACATTACCTCATGGGAAGGAGGTTTGAACTCAGAACAGACCATAACGGTTTGAAATACTTGTTTGATCAGCCAACCTTAAACTCTTGACAAAGTAGGTGGCTAGAATTTCTTTGTGAATATGACGTCGATATCAAGCATATCAAGTGGAAGGAAAACAAGGTGGTTGATGCACTCAGTAGAAAAGTGCATGAATTACATGCTACAACCATTAGCATGTACAGGACTGATATTAAGATAGAATTTTGGAAGCTGCAAATGTAGATTTGCAGTATAGATACTTGGTAGAAAATTTACAACGGAGCAAGAGACCACAAAAATAGGGAAATTACATCTTGGGAGCTGATGGAATACTTCTGTATAAAAACATAGTGTATATTCCCAATGTCCAGGGTTTGAAACTTGTGATTCTAAAAGAAATGCATAACGTGACTTATGATGGACACCCTAGATATCAGAAGACTGTGGCAGTAGTCAAAAGCCATTACTTTTGGCCGGGTATGAAGAGAGAGATCGCTGAATACATCGCCAGATGTATGGAGTGCCAGAAAGTTAAAGATGAGCATAGGAACCCAACAGGGTTGCTGCAACCTTTGCCCATTCCCGAATGGAAGTGGGAAGTGGTGACCATGGATTTTATTACACGATTTCCCAGAACGATCAAGCAACACGATTCGATCATGGTTGTGGTGGACAAGCTTATAAAAGATGCCCATTTTATTCCACTAAAAACCACTCACAAGGCAGCATATGTTTATGATATCTTCTTAAAATAAGTGGCACGCTTGCAAGAAATTCCTAAAACGATTGTGTCTGATAGGGACCTGAAATTCACCTCGAATTTTTGGAAAGGACTGTTCAAAGGATTCAAAATGAATCTGAATTTTAGTGAATTGTATCATCTCGAGTCTGATGGACAGATAGAGAGGGTGAACAAAGTAATAGAGGACATGCTGAGAATGTACGTGATGAACAAACCATCAAGATGGGAGGACTACCTGCATTTGGTAGAATTCACCTACAATAATGGGTATCATGCATCATTGAAGATGAGCCCATTTGAAGCACTTTATGGAAGAAAGTGCAACACTCCAGTAAGCTGGGATAATCTAGCTGACAAAGAAGTAGTTGGGCCAGAGTTGCTCAAGGAGATGGAGGACCAAATGATAAAAATTAAACATAATTTGAAAGTTGCCCAGGACAGGCATAAAAGTTATGAGGATAAGAACAAAACCCACAAAGAATTCAAAGTGGGTGATCATGTTTTCCTGAAAGTGAAAACTAACAGGAGTTCCCTGAAGCTGCGAAGTTGTGCCAAGTTGGCAGCTAGATTTTGTGGGCCATTTGAAATCCTGGAAAGGATTGGGCCATTTTCATATAAGCTTGCATTACCTACATCTATGACTGTACATAATGTGTTTCATGTTTCATTTCTTAAGAAATATATACTTGATGCTAATCATGTTATCGATTGGAATGTGATTTAGGTGGAACCAGAAGGTGTCCGGCAAGTGCATCCTGTGCGCATATTGGACATGAAAAACAAACAACTCTGGAATTGAGCTATAGGGCTTGTAAAGGTCCAATGGACTTGGTACAGTCTTGAGGACGTGACATGGGAGCATGAAGATGTTATGTGGGCAGAGTACCCACATCTTTTTGAAAATTTTGAAAAGCTTGCAGATGCAGTGTAAAGTTGCCCTGAGGACAATGAAAAAATAAGGGGAGGGGGATTGTAATGTCCCCAAGGCCGAGCTCTGTTGTAAATCATGTTTCTGAAATGAATTGTAATTATGTTTTATAGGCTGGTGAGACAAGTTTATATAAGTTGGTGGGATTATGTGATTGTTAGGCCAGAGAGACTAAGTGTTGAAGGCCAAGAACTTGCTTTTGTATATGTAATCATGCAGAACATTAATAAAAATATAAACACCGCTACGTGTAGACTGACCACGATGAATGAGTGATGGGGGAATAAGCTTCTACAAAGTGGGCAAGGGATTAGGGGCTGTAAGGTGGGAAGAGGGGCTAAGTGATGAGCCTAGGGGCTTAAGTCCTTGGGAATAATATTTTAATATTATTCCAAAAAGACCATGTGAAATATATGTTTTATCCTAAGTTCTTTTGGAATGACAAGTGACTTCCAAATGGAGAGGAACGCATGTAGTGTCATGGGTGACAAGTGTTGACTCAAGTGCATGTAGTTAAAAACTATTGAATTGAGCCGTGATGGGGGTTCCTCCTCTATTCCACCGTCGACCATTTGAATGTGAGTCCCGTCTGACCTCTGCAAGATACCTTTGTACAATTCTGAAATCGAGGAAAAGGTCTGTGTTGATTCCTAAGGAAGCTGATACATTCCTTGCCTGAATAGTTTGAGCCTGTGCATGGGATCTTTGTACACCTTATGCAATCCTGAAACCAAAACCGTCATTCTATTTCATGATTGCTAAGCCTGTTTGGGAAGCCCGTGTCTGTTTTCCCATTTGGCTGTTGTGGCCATGCAGTGCTGGACTGTGCCTGGCTTACTGGCCAGTGCAAGTTCGTGCTTAGCCTGTGTGTAAACTCTCTCCAGGTGAGGGAGGTGATTGTTGTTGGAAGAGGCAGGTTTTCAGGCCTGTGAACAACTCTCTCTAGGTGAGAGAGTTTCCTGGGAAGCGGTTTCTTCCAGAGAGTGTCCAACACCAGCTTCAGGCTCTGAGACTTCCTGATCCGGCCTGTTATTGAGACCCAGAGAGGGAGGTGTAGCACTGATGGACTGTTCTTGTGAAGGTGTATACTCCCAGGCAGAACATGCATGTGGGGAATGAGAGTCTGGGAGTAGTGGGCGTAAGATGGCATCCTGGGAAGAATCCTTCCATTCATTCTGTGTTGTTTTCCATGTAACCTCAGCCTATCCTAAGATTCCTTACCTTGGGGTGGAGCTTAGTTCTATCTCAGGGGTGACCCACTATTGATCTTGATGAGCAGAGTGGTCTAAGGCTAGGAGGTTCGTGGAAGGCCTGCACCTGGTTGGTGGAATTACCACCATTTCAAAGATAAGTACCAGACGATGTTCTAATTATGTTTTGCATGTCTGTGTATTTATATTTATCATGTATTATGTTGTGCATATGAATTAATGTTAATTCCATAGATTATTTATGTCAGCAGTAATTTTGTGCTGACTCTGATTTTAAATGTGTTTAACCTGTTTTAAATGCATGTTATTAATTAAGCATAAAATGATGTTGTTTCGCAAAGTAGTGTCTTCCCGACCAGTGGGTTGGATGACGGTCGAGGGAGCGTTACAAATTCACTTGTAGGAAACCCTTGAATCTACCCTATTACCTCTTCAAAATCCTAGGGAAGATGGTTGATAGATTACAAGTAAGGAAAGATCAAGGGGAACTTAACCTCTTCCATTTTTCATTGATAAAGTTTTTGGTGTTAGAGGAAATTAGAAAGAGGAATCAAGATTGGGAAGCTTTTGTATCACCATCAAAGATAGAAGTTGATTCTTTTAGTA
>ML807565.1:57869-73926 GCA_009831015.1 Picea engelmannii
AGTGGGCAAGGGATTAGGGGCTGTAAGGTGGGAAGAGGGGCTAAGTGATGAGCCTAGGGGCTTAAGTCCTTGGGAATAATATTTTAATATTATTCCAAAAAGACCATGTGAAATATATGTTTTATCCTAAGTTCTTTTGGAATGACAAGTGACTTCCAAATGGAGAGGAACGCATGTAGTGTCATGGGTGACAAGTGTTGACTCAAGTGCATGTAGTTAAAAACTATTGAATTGAGCCGTGATGGGGGTTCCTCCTCTATTCCACCGTCGACCATTTGAATGTGAGTCCCGTCTGACCTCTGCAAGATACCTTTGTACAATTCTGAAATCGAGGAAAAGGTCTGTGTTGATTCCTAAGGAAGCTGATACATTCCTTGCCTGAATAGTTTGAGCCTGTGCATGGGATCTTTGTACACCTTATGCAATCCTGAAACCAAAACCGTCATTCTATTTCATGATTGCTAAGCCTGTTTGGGAAGCCCGTGTCTGTTTTCCCATTTGGCTGTTGTGGCCATGCAGTGCTGGACTGTGCCTGGCTTACTGGCCAGTGCAAGTTCGTGCTTAGCCTGTGTGTAAACTCTCTCCAGGTGAGGGAGGTGATTGTTGTTGGAAGAGGCAGGTTTTCAGGCCTGTGAACAACTCTCTCTAGGTGAGAGAGTTTCCTGGGAAGCGGTTTCTTCCAGAGAGTGTCCAACACCAGCTTCAGGCTCTGAGACTTCCTGATCCGGCCTGTTATTGAGACCCAGAGAGGGAGGTGTAGCACTGATGGACTGTTCTTGTGAAGGTGTATACTCCCAGGCAGAACATGCATGTGGGGAATGAGAGTCTGGGAGTAGTGGGCGTAAGATGGCATCCTGGGAAGAATCCTTCCATTCATTCTGTGTTGTTTTCCATGTAACCTCAGCCTATCCTAAGATTCCTTACCTTGGGGTGGAGCTTAGTTCTATCTCAGGGGTGACCCACTATTGATCTTGATGAGCAGAGTGGTCTAAGGCTAGGAGGTTCGTGGAAGGCCTGCACCTGGTTGGTGGAATTACCACCATTTCAAAGATAAGTACCAGACGATGTTCTAATTATGTTTTGCATGTCTGTGTATTTATATTTATCATGTATTATGTTGTGCATATGAATTAATGTTAATTCCATAGATTATTTATGTCAGCAGTAATTTTGTGCTGACTCTGATTTTAAATGTGTTTAACCTGTTTTAAATGCATGTTATTAATTAAGCATAAAATGATGTTGTTTCGCAAAGTAGTGTCTTCCCGACCAGTGGGTTGGATGACGGTCGAGGGAGCGTTACAAATTCACTTGTAGGAAACCCTTGAATCTACCCTATTACCTCTTCAAAATCCTAGGGAAGATGGTTGATAGATTACAAGTAAGGAAAGATCAAGGGGAACTTAACCTCTTCCATTTTTCATTGATAAAGTTTTTGGTGTTAGAGGAAATTAGAAAGAGGAATCAAGATTGGGAAGCTTTTGTATCACCATCAAAGATAGAAGTTGATTCTTTTAGTAGCCCATAGAGCATGAGAGATACACCTTCATCTATAGAAAATACCACCACATCTGTCCCTGGGAGTTCTGTCAAAAAGAGGGAAAAGTAAACTAAGGAAACCGTAGTAAGTCAACAAGATAAAAAGAAAGGGAAAAAGCTCCAAATATCCCCATAAGTGGTCATAGTTCCTAGCAAACCAGTTACTAAGTCAACAAATAAAGGGATGCCTACCATGCACACATCACAAGCACATGATGAATCTCTAGAGGCCTTCGCAAAAACATGTATCCCTAATGAAAAATATAGCCTTATCATTGAGTTGGAAGAACAGTTGAAGACAACCCATTTTGTCATAGCACAATTACAACATGAGAATAGGGAAATGAAGAAAAAATCCTTGGAACATGAATCCAAGAAAGATATCTTAGTGACATGTGAAACATCAGTTCCTGTAACTCCAACATGCTACAAAAAAAAAGGTAAAGGGAAGGTAGTGGAGCAAAGCCTAGTGGTGAAAAACATACCTAAGCCTAGTGTTCCTTTGACCAGATCCTCAGCCAAAAAGTTGTAGTCTCAGGAAAAAACTCCAACAAAGAGCCAACCAATAGAAACATAAAAGAAGAGGACTGCCTATGATGAGGGTCAACATACTTTCAAAATACTAATAAAACAACTGAGAGAAGCACAATATATGATAATCCAGCTGAGGGAGGAGAATAAAAGAGAAAAGATGAAATGTATAGAAATCCTATATGATTGTTAGCCTGCAATAGACAATGCTATATTCATGGTGAGAAGAAACTTGCCACTTCATAAACAATTGAAGAATATATATCAACAAAATCTGACTTTGAGGAAAGAGAATAGAACACTCAAACAAAGCTTGCAGAAGTTGGAGACAAACAAGAGGGGGAAGGGAAAGCTTTATTTGTTTGTTGAAGCAACAAATATTTGAACCCTTGGAGATGGATTTACCATTTTGTTCCTTTTTGTTAATGAGCATCAAGAAAAGACCCTAACCCTAATTATCAAAGAGACTTAAATACTTGAATATTGCATTCTTGTGCACAATGTTTTTTTTTATCAAGGATGGACCATTATACATGATCATATCGTTTTTCTTCCTTATCATGTTTTGGAGCCTATGTTTTGATCATGAGCTGTAAGTGCAAAATTTATAGTTGTGCAGCAAGCATGTTGCGCAACTGTGATAGTCCTATTTTCAAGCAACAAAATGAGGTTTCCTTGTCAATTTTTGAGTGGGAAGCTCAAACAATTGAATGATACTGATATAGACACTGTGAATACATCAATATAAGAAGTTTACCCATTAGAGGTAATTTGGGCTCATTCATTGCAATTTCACATATATTAGGGTTTTTAAATTTTGAGAGGCAAATGATTTTTTGAAGGAGGGTGAAGGGGTTCTAGGGCACCCTATTATCATCATGAATATATTATCACCATAAACCATCATCATCAATCAACCCAGGTCAGAAAATATGAACAAAGTGCTGAAGGAACATTTGTTGCGTAACATCGCTGCGTTTTTGCTGTAGGTTGATGTTTTCAACAACCTTGTTTTACAACTGTGACAGAGTGTCAGAATCCCTCAAATTCGACAAGAACAACTCAAAAAATATTTCTAGATCATATCCAACAACATATGAATACAAAGAGAATCTTAATTGACACATAACATGTATTTGGTTAAAGAAATTCGATGAAATGAATTTGGTCAATACAACTCCCTAGTTTTATGGAACCTGGTTGAAACTATTTCAATTTTCAATGTAACTTAGTTCTATTTTTGTGCAAATGGTGTAGCTCGTATGCCTTGATCCAAGGGATATCCATATTGTATTTATTTCATGAAATTTAGTATGTAAAGGGTTTGCAAGTGTGTAAGGAAAATACTATTGAGTACATTTAATAAACTTTCCCTGATATTAATGAAATTTGTTGGATCAGAAGTCCTTGAAATTTGACTCCAGAGATACATGTGATTGTGTTTCAGTATGCATGTGATCCTACATTATTTTTATTTTTGTTTTAATCCATCTATGTGATATGTCTTATTCTTTATGTTAATGTGAAGTATATGTATCATAATTCATTTGTATCTGATGCTCTATTGCATTTATTTTTCAGTTGTCTTTCTGCTGTAATCAACTTGGGATTCATCCTTGATAGATTCCCTAAGGGGTTATTTGTTTTCTCTTAAATATTCACCCTACAAAGATATTTAATTGGCTTAAATAATTGATTTCTACCTTGCCTCTGATCAATCACCTTTCAATTCACCAAGTGTCCAATAAGCTGTCATTGATTTCTGACCTTTCAGTGACTCCATTGACGAATGAACTTTTTACTCGCCTTTCCACTAACTCTATAAATTCAATCTTTCCTTAGAGATATAGCCTTTGGAAAAAATTCCAAATCAATCCTTTTAGTGATTGATTTGAAGAGAGAGAGCCCTCTCTGATTGGAAGGGATAGCTTCCAGCCTCAATTTGGTTTGTGTTTACCTCTGTGACATTGCTTCCTCAACCAAAAACAATTTACAGAGTGATAACAAATCCCATGCACAATTTTGATAGGATCTCATTCTGGGATGTTTCTCCTGATATTTGTGTCTCACTTTCTTCATAATAAGTTTGACATCCCCATATACAATTAAGTGTTGAATTTTAATCTTTCTAGCAGCTTCTAATCCTAAAATCAAAGCTTCATATTCACATACATTATTCTTATAATCGATATCAAATTTCAATCTATAATAAAATGGAATGTAATACTCATCATTTGGTGCCACAAAAAATACTCTCGAACTCCTTCTCATGAAGAGGCACCATCGAAATACATTTTCCACATTCCTTATCTAATATTTACATTCTCCTCAGAAATTTTAACTTTCTCATTCTCTATACAAGTTTCAAAATCATCATCAAAAGATAATATACAATTTCCTAAGACTTGATCGACAATGTAGAGTGGATGTTGGGATTTTGTGGATCATTGACTGTATAAGCCAATCTTGTATCTTTATACAATCTCGCAAATTGCCCACCAAGAATAGGAACTATGGAATACATCATATCTAGTTGTATTTATCCTCTTAATTTAGCACCCTAAGATCTTGATAAAATCATGCCATACTTTGTAGAGACATCAACTACTACCAGATCCATAAGAACACTTTTGACTGGGATTTGGGCCAAATTAACAACTAAGTTCTTTATCATACCCAAAGACGTAACTTTCATAGAATAAATAAGGTATGGTAATTTGCAAGCCCAATTTATCCATTATTTCCTTTGGCATCAGATTATGTGAAGCACCTGAGTCTAGCATACAATTATACAATAAATGATCATGTACAATAAGTGTAATATAAAATGGAGCCACAAAATCTTCATCATTTTCAATATGAGGCCCAAACATGATTGTTGGACGCTCATATTGAAGATTAATAAGAACAGTTTGACTCTCCGAATATGGAAGATTTTATGACTTTGAAATTTGCTTCTTATATGATGGATTCTTAGCGAGTTCTATCAAAGGTACTATAATTTTAATTTTATTCAGTTCATTTCCTAGATTAAAAGTGCTAAATGGTTTTTCTAGTTCTTTAGTTTGCACTTCTGATTCTTTATTTTCTAGTGTTTTAGTTTGTGTTGCCTTTGCTTCAACTTGTTTTGTTTGAACTATTGATGTTTGAATTGATGGTTTTAAAAATACAACTTCATTTTCTTTCTTTCGTAGTAAAACCTTTTTTGGTTTATTTATAACAACAATTTTTTGTCTTGGCCTCAAATAATACTTATCTTGTAATTCGACCAATATTGAATCAGTAAGAATTTTATATTGAGAGGTAGGTTCATCAAAATTATTAACATTTTCCTCATCAATTAGTTGTATAGAACCTAAATATAGTTCATAACCTTGTTGGGTTAGATTAGGTTCACTATCATCATCACTAAGTAAATTCATTCCCTCATCTAATTCTTCGTATTCTTGTTCTTCATCTCCTTGTATTCAATTTTTAGTTTTGAAAGGAGCCTAAATTTTATGATCCTCATTCTTAAGTAGTCTCTGTTGAAATTGAAGATTTGTATTAATGTTTCTCCTGAATTGATTTGGATTCCTACCATAGGGGTGAGGTTTGGGTTTATCCATCTCTATCTTGGATAACTTATTTTACAAATCTTTAATTAAAAGTGCTAAATGTTTTTTTTGGCTCTTTAGTCTGCACTTCTACTTCTTTATTTTCTAGTGTTTTAGTTTGTGTTTCTTTTGCTTCAACTTGTTTCGTTTGAACTGTTGATGTTTAAGTTGATGGTTTTAAAACTACAACTTCATTTCCTTTATTTCACAGTAAAACCTTTTTTGGTTGATTTATAGTAGATTTTTTTTTTCTTGGCCCCAAATCATACTTATCTTATGATTCAGACAATATTGAATCAGTAAGAATTTTATATTGAGAGGTAGGTTCATCAAAATTATTAATATTTCCTCATCAATTAGTTATCCAGAACCTAAAGATAATTCATAATATTGTTGGGTTAGATGAGGTTCACTATCATCATCACTAAGTAAATTCATTCCCTCATCTAATTATTCGTATTCTTGTTCTTCATCTCCTTGTATTAAATTTTTAGTTTTGAAAGGAGCCTGGATTTTCTGATCCTCATTCTTAAGTAGTCTCTGTTGAAATTGAGGATTTGTATTAATGTTTCTCCTGAATTGATTTGGATTCCTAATGTAAGGGTCAGGTTTGGATTTCTCCATCTCTGTCTTGGATAACATATTGGACAAATATTTAATTAAATTAGCCATTTCCTTTATTTTTTCGCACTGTGCACTCCTCCCGAAACCTGAATATCCCCCTTGTTCTTTAAATTTACTTGGCTATCTAATTTCAATTTCAACCTTATATTTTAATTTTATTTATTCCATCATATTAGATTCAATTTTGATCGCGTCATCCTGCATCCCAACTAATGTTGTAGGTATTCTCTCTCACAAAAGTAATGCAAAATCAGAGTCAACCACCCTTGCAAAAGTAACCTTTGCAGCTGGTTGAGATGGCTTAACTTCGACTGCGATCTTACTGTAAAGTTTGTTAAATATTTGAATGAATTCATAAACGGTTTTAGAAGTCTTCTTTCTTAATGCTCCAAATTCAATCAAATAATAAAGGTGGTCTTTATTCTCACCCCATTTCCTTAAGAAAGCCATTTCTAATTGATCATAAGTTGTTATAGAATTTGCAGGAAGTCCCCTAAACCAGATTCTGACTTGGCCCTCGAAATTTTGTATAAACAATATCATATAAACATCTTCATATTTAATACCAAGTATATCAACAAATTGATCAAATAATTCCACATGCTCAGTAGCTATTAAATCCCCTTCTCTAGTAAATTTAGGCAAACTTTTCATATATTTGTCAGGTAAATCTTGTAAATTTGAAGGAAGGGCTAAAGGAGAATATATAGTAGCTACTTTGAAATAAAATATCAGAGGAGGTGGTGGTGGATTTAATTTTCCACCTCCTCCACCACCTCCACCTCCTCCACCAAACATTGTGGGTTTTGGAGATGAGATGTGAGGAATATAATGAAGATTATCAAAAATTTCAAAGGATTGTTGTACTAAGTCTTTAATAGATTCAGGGAGATAATAACAAAGGCATGCAAGATAATCAAAAGGTGATGTATCTCTCGATATAGATGAATAAACAATTTTAGAATAAAGTTGAGAGCGAGTACTTGGTCCTTCAAATTAATCTGGGGAGTAGATGGGAGAAATAATATGAGGAACCTAAATATAAAGGATAATCTTCTGTATTTCTAGGGATAGAAACCCTTAATTCAGAGGAATGAGGATAGGTCGAGGGTAAACAACGTTAGTCACTAAGGATTATTCTTTAATCTCAAAATAATAAACTCCGATGAAAGAAAAAGGTTTATTTTGAAAATTAGAGTCTTTTAAATCGTATAATTTTACCTCATGTATCTCAATCTCTAGATATTTTGACTTAACTTATGAAGCACTAGTTGAAGCCTTGGTAGAAGAAGATTTAGTTTGAGGTGTTTCTTTTAAATCAACTACACTTGTTTCTTCCACAAAGATCTTAACCTTAACTTGATAAAATTTGGGTTGAAAAACCTTACCTGCTAACACATAAGTTTGTTTTAGATAACCTTTAGGTTTGAGCAATTTTTCAGGAGCTGAGATATGTGTGATCTTCTTCTTCTATGGATTCCGTCTGGAATTAATTTTCCCAGATGCCAACTTTACAATAATGGAGTCACCAGGTGACAATAAAAATGAGCATAAATGTATGTTTGATTCTTGTTCATCGTCAAGAACCAAAAATCATCTTTGTCATACTCCCAGGGAAAAATAACTTTGTTTCTTTGTTCCCTGACAACGACGCCAAAAATGATGTTGTTACTGAGATTTGTTCCAGGCTCAAAGAACAATGCCAGGCATAAAAAATAATATCATTTGTTTTTAAAGTTCCTTTATACCTTCTGTTTAGAATGAAATTTCAATACTCTTATAATTTGGAAACATAGAGACAATGTCTCTTTCCTAGAGATTTTATTAATAATCAAGAGATGAAAAGAAGAATACGAGTAAACAAAATTGACAAACAAAGCAAGGTATCCGATTTTGAGAAATCTTAATTTATTTTCAATAGTAGAAATATGGAATGTGTGTCTAAAATATGGAATAAAATAAGAATGAATACACAAATACAAGTCTTGTTCCATTCACAACAAAAAAAGGAAAATCTATACCTGAAGAGATGTCTAATAAATATACTGCAATAGATGTATTACTAAATTGCATTCATTCATTCTTTAAACACAATAGAGTGAAGAAAATTAATAATGATAATGAAATTAGCAACACATAGAAAACACATAACTCAAAGAAATGAGAAGTAGAATCTTTGTATTTCTGTAGAAATTTCTATTAAAACGTCTTTCTTTACAATAGACGAGAAAACACCATTTTCATATCTCAAATGTTTATATTTATACAAATCCTTAATAACCAAAATCGGTTAGACTCCATGTTCCTAGAGCCTAAAAAAGAAGAAAATCCTCCAAATACATGATTAACATCAAAATGAATATTACAAAACAAAATATCTGAACATCTGTCATGTTTATGGAAACATCATCCTTGCTAGCTTATTTAAGGATTATCCTTTCATTTTTTTCTCGTAGATGTAACTACTTTCTATTGATCTTTGTATTGAGTGTGCATATTCAATAATGAAACTACGAACTTAGGGGGATCTATATTAATATTTAATTCAAAGTTAAAAGCCTTCTATGTACCAATGGTAATTTCTTTTTTATTCTCACCGCAACTTGCTGGGTACTTTGACAATGTAAACTGTGTTTGACTAGGAAATGGTTTAAAATATGCAAGTTGACTTGATTCATCTGTTGGATAAAAATTTTACTCGTTTCCCTATTTTTCTTCAAATCTTCTCTTTTTTCATTAACATTGAGAGTACCAATAATTGAATGAACATCACCAAGGTCAATATCATCCATTTCTACATCTACAACTAATAGAGTATTTAAACAAGCTTCTTTGGATTCTCTATCCGATTTTTTAATCTCTTCAAGATTATTTTTCCAAATCTTTATTGCCATTTCACCCTTTAACTGTTCAAGCTCTGAAAACTGAACAATTCCTGGTACATTTAAACTTTGATTCCACATCCTCAATTATTGAAACTTGGATCTTGTATTAACTAACTCTTTTTCTTTATAAACAATGATTTGTAATGAATAATTGATGATAATATATTGTTTTTGAATAATCTCTAAGCTTTCGCAAAAACTGTCTTGGGATGACTGTAATCCATCATTAACTTCAAGGGATTGTTTCTTAAAAGAATCAATATCAACAATTTCATTTTTAACCTTTTTGACTTGGGATTTTAAATGGAGTATTAATGCATCTTTCTGCGAAAGAGTATTTTTCAACATTTGCTGATCTTGAAGACTTGTTCTTAATTTATCTTCTAGCTATTTAATTTGCTGCTCATAAATTTGCCAGACCTGAGATAATTTAGAACTAACTCATTCTTTAACAATTTCCTATGTTTGTTTCAAATCATTTTGCAATTGCTCAATTAAAATATTTTTCTGATCAATCTTATCTCTTAAATTTTCTACTGACCACAAATTTGTTGTTGCAAAATCTCCCAGAGAATATACTACCCGTTTCTCAAATTTAGGGTCACTCTGGCCCTGAACATCAAATATAACTTTCTTCCTTTTTGTGATTACACCTCCTTTCTTTTGAATCTCTCTCTGCACAATATCTTTCCTTTTCTTGTTGAAAAATAAATATGATGAAGGCATTTCTTCTGGCTCAATAGGTTTTAGATATTCAACATTTACTACCTTCGAACCATGTAATTCAAAGCTTGACGGAAGATGAGTTAATGATGGAATATGAGATGTAATTGTAGTAGATTTCCCTTGAGTATAAATATATTTTAAGGGAGTCTTAGTGTTTGAAGAAATTTGAGGGAAAACATGTCCATGCTTCATGAATGCTTTAAACATTTCCGATGTTTCTTGAAGAGTCTTACTTGGTAGATTTTGGTCTTCCTCTATTGTATCTTTTGATGATGCATTTGGTGTTTTATTATCTTTTCTGGTTTTTACCTGAGGTAAATCATGTTGCTTAAGATTAGAAGATGGTGTCATATCTGGATCATGTTGTCATTGATGCCAATGGTTTGATTGATTGATGTCAAGTGATTGATTGATGTCAAAGGATTGATTGACTGATGAATTATGTAATATAATATGTATTGTCTTTGATGAGAATGCATAGATGAAGATGGATCAATGAGTTGTCATTGATACATGATGAAGATGGATCGATGTGGTTCCATTGGTATATGATGAATTGTTGGTAAAATGTATATATGACTCATTATTGTCTTATCATGATTGATAAGGTGCACAAATGGATGAACTCCAAAGTGGTCCCCTTATGGTGAAATCACTCACGGGAAGACACTTTGTGGATTGAGTTATCCTAGAAGAATGGTTGGAGGACCCATGCTCTCATTATTGTCTTATCATGATTGATAAGGTGTACAAACGGATGAACTCCAAAGTGGTCCCCTTAGGGTGAAATCCCTCATGCGAAGATGCTTTACGGATTGAGTTATCCTAGAAGAAAGGTTGGAGGACCCATGCTTGTATGAGGAATAATGAGATGAAGATCAAGGAAATTGTTGGTGAAACTATTCTAGATGGATAGTGCTTGTCATTCCATTTCTGCTGGTATGTGGAATGTCACATAAATCCTCCTGGTTTGAGAGTTATGGCCTTACGAAGATGAAGGACCCTCACATGAAAGCTTGAAGCCCCCAAAGTCAAAGAAGTCAAAGTGACCTAAAACAAGAAATGATAAAATAAGGTGACAAAATCAAGAAGGAATATTTATGGAAAGTGGTTAACCCTAAAAATAAGGAAAATAGGTCAAGTGAACTAGAAATGGGTTAATATTATTTATTCAAGGTGGATTATTTAAATAATCAAGAGAAGTGACAAAATCAAGAAATGATAAAGTAAGGTGACAAAATCAAGAAGGAATATTTATGGAAAGTAGTTAACCCTAAAAATAAGGAAAATAGATTAAGTGACCTAGAAATGGGTTAATATTATTTAAATGACAAATTAAAGCGACAAATTCAAGGTGGATTATTTAAATAATCAAGAGAAGTGACAAAATCAAGA
Source organism: Picea engelmannii (assembly GCA_009831015.1). Lineage (NCBI taxonomy): Eukaryota > Viridiplantae > Streptophyta > Pinopsida > Pinales > Pinaceae > Picea > Picea engelmannii. The sequence goes on from ML807565.1 coordinate 69,166, forward strand.
AATGATAAAGTAAGGTGACAAAATCAAGAATGAATATTTAAATGTTAAAGTATTGGAGAACTTTCTATTTATGGAAAGTGGTTAACGCTAAAATAAGGAAAATAGGTTAAGTGACCTAGAAATGGGTTAAGTGACCTAAAAATGGGTTAAGTGACCTAAAGGATGAAAGTATAAATAAGATAGCAATGGTCTCTTGTAGATCATCCTTTTTGTGGATCAATGGAGAGCTTCTTGTGGGAATATATTTTGGAGTATTGATGGAGAGCTTCTTAAGCATTTTTGGTGTGGAACACTTGAGGATATTGAATATCTATAGGTGACTGAGGTAACCAAGGATATCTAAGCTGAAATGTTGAGGAAAGTGAAGAAAAGAAGGCCGAAATGCAAAAAAGGATAAATTCTTTTGATGGTGCTTTCTAAGGTATGTTATTTACAGGTCATCTCACCATTTTCGCTATAACTTGTTTTCTATAATGATTCAGATCCTAAAATTTCTATGAAAGTGAGAAAACATATCCAAGTAGCTGTGGTTAAAAATTACGCTTGTGGGTCGTTGTATTTTGGGAGTTACACTCCGTGGAAAATAGGGTTTGTGGCTAGTCCTGAAACTAGTCAAAATTAGGTGTTTCGGGTAAAAACGTCATAACTTCTTCATAACGGATCCAAATTCAGTGATACCAATTGTGTTGGTTAGATTACAGTCTGTAGTATTCTCTGTAATAGTTTCATATCTATTCATCAAACAGTTTGTGCGGGGAACTCTCTACAAGGTCGTTCTCTAGAATAAGCCAGAATTCAACAAGGTATGCCATTTTTTCTATAACTCCTTCTATGAGAGGTTCCAAGTAGTGCCACTTGGAGGAATTTCACAAACCACACTGAAGAACATTGTGTATCAGTTTCATATCTTTATTCAGTACAGGTACAAAGTTATGATTATTTCAATTTAGGGTTGTTGACTAATCCAAAACTAGTCATGGTTGAGACAAGTAGTTGATGAGTTGGCATATACATGAGGTGTATAGTTGATGATGTTGGTACATATTGATGAGTCATTTTTGATGAGTAGTTGACACATGATTGGTATATACTTGGTTGATCTGTCGGATCTTTTAATGACTATGGTTGAGTTTTAATTTTGCATGCTTCAATTAACCATTTGAGAAATTTAGTGAAAGAATGAGGAAAGAAGAGGAATTATGAAAACCATATACACATATTCAGATCTGAAATGAAATAATATACAACAAACCATAACACGCAGATTGATAATGGAGTTCGACACAACTTGGCCTACGTCTCCAAGCCTTTGTCTCTGTGGGGGAGGCTTCTTTATTTCTGTTCAAAAGATCAAAAGTACATAACAATAGTGCTAATTGGCTACACGACTGATCTGGTCATGTTCATCAACATCTCTATAACCCTGCAAAGAAAACGACATGCAAAATGGACGTCCGGAGCTCCCAGAAATGGCCCGACAGTGTCTGCTCCTCAATATCTTCCCTGCATAAAAATGGCTTTGGCTTGGCTTCCCTTCAGCATAACTCTGCTTTTTTCTGTCCCCCATGGCCTCAAACAGGCCTAGTTTATATATATTTGAAGTTGGTTATCCATCCCCAACTTCATCCCAAAATTTGGGCTCCAAAAATGCCCAATATCTCCCAAAAATGGAGAAAATCAATTAAAATCAGGCATTAAATCATTGAAAATCCCAAATTTATAACAAAAACCCACTTTTATGTAAATTTATGCATTATCACCCTAGGCCCGAGTGCGCACCCCCTTTGGCATGGTCATATGGGCCATGTGGCCAAGTGCTAGCCCCTCGGGCTATGCATAGGCCCCTTTCCTCGCGCTCCAGCTCCTGTTTCTATGGGTTATAGCATAGAATCTTGGGCTTTGAACTTACCCCCACGCTCTGTTGTAGGATATGGTTCCGGGTCACATGGGACCTCCTGGGAACCAAGGGCTAGTGCCTATCCCGAACTCCTATGTCAGTTAGCCCCCTTCGTCCGCTCTTGTGGTTGTGTGATAACATATGTGAACCGTGGGCTGGGGCTAAGCCCCGACCCTTTTCCCCACCGACGAACCATTCAAACAAACATAAATAAATAGTTAAACATATAACTATTAAGACCCAAGTGAGGGCGGGCTGGCTAGCTCGGCCCTGCCAGTCCACTGCCCGAAGAGGAGGTCACGGGTTCAACCCTCGGCGAAACCACAAAATTTTTCATAACCTACGAACCAACCACGGGGTGCCATGTGGCAGCCCATGACTGGGCCACATGGCACACCAACAACCAACCAAAAGATACCAAATGTCAATCACTAATTCTTCCATGTCACCTTCCATGCATCAAATTTCGTACGCCACATCACCTTCCCAATCACTGCACTGTCAGCTACTGATGTCATCCCGTGCCATGTGTCACCCTTACAGTGGTGACACGTGTCACCCTTGGATTGGTCTAGCTGTCTGCCCATACCTATGCTTTGTCACCTGCCATGTGTCACCTCCAAGAGCTACCATGTGTCATCTTTAGGAGCTTCCATGTCAGCCTATACGGTCGTACGTCCTGTACAGTCAGCATGCCATGTGGCACTGTACGGACTGTACAGACTGCACAGTCATCCCCCTTTTTTTTTGCCTGTTTGCCTTTTTGGACAGAACGCGATATCTTTCTCATGCGAAGCCCGTTTGATGAAGTAAATATATCGCTGGAATCAGGAAGATGAGATAGACACAATGGCACTAGTTTCGTTGCATTCTGAGCACTTTCATTTTTGAGCATTTTTAAGCCCTGTCAGGCTTCTGGATCCGATTCTGGATCACACCTCCCCACAAAAAGACCTTTTAGTCCCCAAAAGGTTACTGAATATTCAACAAGCTTGGGATAGGCCACCCGTCTTGTCCTCTATCTCTGAACTCTGTCCTGTGCACCTGTCTCATCAAGATCAACTGTAACACAATCATGACAACTGACAATATATTATTGGCCATTTGAACCCTGTTACATCTTACTGAAGCCACTATCATCCATGTATAAAACATTACTAATGACAGTATCAAAAAGACGACTACAAATGAACTGATATACTTGAAATATCTGCACGACATGAGCCTTTCTTGAAGCAACTTATGATTGATTTTCCATTCAACAATCATGTCTTGTTCTTGCTTAAGATCAATTACTTCATTTGAAACAATTATTGGTTTTTTGCTTGCTTGCACTGCCTTCTTTAATTGTCCCATTGTTTGAAGTGTTTTATTTTCTTTAACATGATGAGCATGAACCACATAATCTTGACCTCCTTTAGTGAATTGATATTGATTCTTTGTCCTGTAGAAGATTGCCTTACGATCATATAAGTATGGGCTACCTAAGACCATTCCACATTCTCTTAACGACACAAAATCACATGCTACTTCGTCCACATACTTAGATGAAATTGAAAATTTGATTGTGCACTGCTTTGTTATGTGCATTTGATGATGATTGCTTATCCATTTAAGTGTGTAAGGATTATGATGAGTTTGTGTTTTTAATCCCAATTGCTTAACCAATTCTTCTGAGATTAGATTAGATTGAGATCCACTGTCGATTAATGTGTCTACCTTAGTGTGTCACATGATTACCCTTATATGAAACAACTTTCTTCTACAATCAATGTCTTCACCAAATTTACCTGTCATACCAACCAATTAGATCTTTAACTCATCACCTGAATCTGATCCCAAGTCTGTGGGTTTTGATGTTGTTGCCACTGTTTTCATTCCCTTCTTTTCTTTGAACCACTTTGGCCTCTTCTTGTGATTCAACTGCCAACATTTGTCCTCATCATGTCCCTCTTTCTTGCAATGCTTGCAAGAGGGATTTCCTTCCTTCCTCGTCACTGCATTTGCATTCTTGCCATGCCTTTTCCTCTTGTATTATTTCCTTGAAGATGATGATTCCCCTGACACACCTGCTTTCCTTGCTTCAATATATGTAGCTTGAACATAAACCTCATCAAGGTTAGTGGGTCCAAACATGAAAACAATGTTTCTAATATGCTATAACTCCTTTTCTGAGAGGTTCCAAGTAGTGCCACTTGGAGGAATTGCATAAGACACACTGAAGAACATTGTGTGTCATTTTCAGATCTTTATTCAGTACAGGTACAAAGTTATGATTATTTCAAGTTAGGGTTGTTGACTAATCCAAAACTAGTCATGGTTGAGACAAGCAGTTTATGAGTTGGCACATACATGATATGTATAGTTGATGATGTTGGTACATATTGATGAGTCATTTTTGATGAATAATTGACACATGATTGGTATATACTTGGTACATGGTTGGATGCACTTGTTTATGGTACAGGTTGATTACAGGTTGTTTGGCACAGGTTGGTGCATGGTTGATGCTCTTGTTTATGGTACATATTGATATCTGTTGAGGATTTTTTCCTCATCTCAGTTGGTGCTGAGAATGCAAGCCGAGTCTTGCATATAGAGATGGTGCTCTTGTAGAGTTGTACTCTATTCAGTTGTTGCTGATAAACCCCAAGGATTATAGTCCATAATAAAAAGAAAATTGTACATACATCTTGTGTTCTTTGTGTTCATTGTGGTGATGACTTGTTGATGATATATTTCTGATATATGTTGCTGATATGTGCTCACATCTAACTATTTATAAATGACAACAATGGGTAATGAATAAATGTTGAATGCTAATTGATGAGTTTTTGTGCAAGAGGGAAGTTTTGGGAAAAAGA